>MJUU01074351.1:7151-52649 GCA_002080025.1 Modiolus philippinarum
AAAAAAAACTGACAATAAGGGAATTAATGTACCGGGTATATTTATTTTAGTCAATTTATACCAAACAAAGCATAAAGTAAGGGAATTTAAGCACCCGCATATTTATTTTAGTCATTTTTGGCTTAACATTTAGATCATAATGGTTATTTGTTCTCTATCATTTTTAAAACATCTATCGGCACTGATGAGACATAAATTGTCGAAATCCACATATGCAGAAAGTGAATTCACAGTAACTTCGGTACTTAGTTATTTGTTACCACTGGGTCGATGCCACTGCTGGTGGACTGATAGTCCCCGAGGGTATTCACAAGCCCAGTAGTCAGTACTTCGGTGCTGACCCGAAAACCGATTATATTTGGAACCTTACAATATCTAAATTTTTGTAAATTTTGTTGAAAACTAGGGAGTATCTCCCTCATGCAAAGCTCTGTAATTAGCTGATTTTGGCTTTACAATTAGATCATATTTGTTATTTGATCTCTATTAGTTTTAAAACATCTTTGAGTTTCTGGTCTTCCCATTGTTAAGATTTTATCTGCACTGATGAGAAATAGATTGTCGAAATGCGCATATGCAGTGTATTTTTTACCAAAGTAAGCTTAAAATAAGGGTATTCATCAACCCGGCATATTTCTTTTAGTCAATTTTTACCAAACAAAGCTTAAAATAAGGAAATGTATGTACACGGCAGATTTATTTTGGTCAATTTTTACAAAAAAAGCTTGAAATTATGTCCCAGCATATTTTTAAGTCTACTTTTAGGCATTTTTTCCAAACAAAGCCGAAAATAACGGAATTTATGTACCTGTCATATTTATTGTAGTCATTTCTTACCAAAGTAAGCTTAAAATAAGGAAATTCATGTACCCGGCATATTTATTTTAGTCAATTTTTACCAATCAAAGCTTAATATAAGGAAAATGTATGTACCCAGCATATGTATTTAGTTATTTCTTACCAAGCAAAGCTGAAAATGAGGGAATTTATATACCCAGCATATTTTTTAATTCATTTTACAGCGATGGAAACGTTCAACATTCCCAAAATAGCGTTCATCGTGTGAATCGTGTGCGTTCATCGTGTAGATCGTTTGCGTTCATCGTGTAAATCGTGTGCGCTCATCGTGTATCGTGTATCGTGAAACGTGCAACGTTCATTCCGTGTATCGTGTAGCGTGCGTTTACTCGTTTCATTTAAATTCCGCATTTTATAGATAGGTTTACCAGTTTTTTGCAAAACACCGTTGTTTATTATTTTTTTTTTTCAACTCGAAATATACTTTTTTACAACCGCCGATTTTACAAGAAGAAAATAAAAATATTATCAGATTAAGTCTCACGTCTGGCGATTTTTTGTCACAAAAACATTTATTGTTTAGGAACGCAAACCTTAATTTAATCACCTTATAGTAGAACAATAACAGTCTAATCAGATTAACTTATTATATCTATGGTTAAATCATAGGAAGTTTAAGTATTGCAGACACCGGTATAATATAAAATATAGAAAAATTGCCCCATCCTTTGTATTAATGGTTAAATTATATGACGTTTTAGTATTGTAGACACCGGTACAATATAAAATAGAACCATAATATAAAAGAAAAAGTGCCCTATCTTTTATATTTATGGTTAAATTCTATCAAGTTATAGTATAGCGGACACCAGTATAATATAAAATAGAGAAAAAGTGCCCTATCTTTTATATTTATGGTTAAATTTGATCAAGTTTTAGTATTGAGGACATCGGTATAATATAAAATAGAAAAAAAAATGCCTTATCTTTTATATTTATTGTTAAATTCTATCAAGTTATAGTATTGTGGACACAGGTATAATATCAAATATAGAAAAAGTGCCCTATCTTTTATATTTATGGTTAAATTAGAGCAAGTTTTAGCATTGCGAAAACTGTAATTATATAGAATTGAGAAAAGGTGCCCTATCTTTTATATTTATGGTTCAATTCTATCAAGTTACAGTATTGCGGACACCAGTATAATATCAAATAGAGAAAAAGTGCCCTACCTTTAATATTTATGGTTAAATTCTATAAAGTTTTAATATTGCGGACACCGGTTTAATATAAAATAGAGAAAACGTGCCCTATCTTTTATATTTATGGTTAAATTCTATCAAGTTTTAATATTGCGGACACAGGTATAATATAAAATTAAGAAAAGGTGCCCTATCTTTTATATTTATGGTTAAATTCTATCAAATTTTAATATTGCGGACACCGGTATAATATAAAATTGAGAAAAGGTGCCCTATCTTTTATATTTATGGTTAAATTTTATGAAGTTATAGTATTGCGGACACCGGTATAATATAAAATAGAGAAAAAGTGCCCTATCTTTTATATTTATGGTTAAATTCTATCAAGTTTTAATATTGCGCACACCGGTATTATATAAAATAGAGAAAACATGCCCTATCTTTTATATTTATGGTTAAATCCTATCAAGTTATAGTATTGCAGACACCGGTATAATATAAAATAGAGAAAAAGTGCCCTATCTTTTATATTTATGGTTAAATTCTATCAAATTATAGTATTGCGGACACAGGTATAATATAAAATAGAAAAAAAGTGCCCTATCTTTTATATTTATGATTAAATTCTATCAAGTTATAGTATTGCGAATATAAAATAGAAAAAAAGTGCCCTTTCTTTTATATTTATGGTTAAATTAGAGCAAGTTTTAGCATTGCGAAAACCGTAATTATATAAAATTGAGAAAAGGTGCCCTATCTTTTATATTTATGGATAAATTCTATCAAGTTATAGTATTGCGGACACCAGTATAATATCAAATAGAGAAAAAGTGCCCTACCTTTAATATTTATGGTTAAATTCTATACAGTTTTAGTATTGTGGACACCGGTATAATATAAAATAGAGAAAAAGTGCCCTATCTTTCATATTTATGGTTAAATTCTATTCAAGTTATAGTATAGCAGACACCGGTATAATATAATATAGAGAAGACGTGACCTATCTTTTATATTTATGGTTAAATTCTATCAAGTTTTAATATTGCGGACACCGGTATAATATAAAATTGAGAAAAGGTGCCCTATCTTTTATATTTATGGTTAAATTCTATCAAATTTTAATACTGCGGACACCGGTATAATATAAAATTGAGAAAAAGTGCCCTATCTTTTATATTTATGGCTAAATTCTATCAAGTAATATTGCGGACAGCGGTATAATATAAATATGAGGAAAGGTGCCCTATCTATTATATTTATGGTTAAATTCTATCAAGTTATACTATTGCGGACACCGGTATAATATGAAATAGAGAAAAAATGCCCTATCTTTTATATTTATGGTTAAATTCTATCAAGTTATAGTATTGCGGACAACAGTAAATTATAAAATAGAGAAAAGGTGCCCTATCTCTTATATTTATGGTTAAATTCTATCAAGTTTTGATATTGCGGACACCGGTATAATATAAAATTGAGAAAAGGTGCCCTATCTTTTATATTTATGGTTAAATTCTATCAAGTTATAGTATTGCGGACACCGGTATAATATAAAATAGAGAAAACATGCCCTATCTTTTATATTTATTGTTAAATTCTATCAAGTACTAGTATTGCGGACACGGGTATGATATGAAATTGAGAAAAATAGCCCTATCTTTTATATTTCTGGTTAAATTCTATCAAGTTTTAGTATTGCGGACACCGGTATAATATAAAATTGAGAAAAGGTGCCCTACCTTTTATACTTATGGTTAAATTCTATAAAGTTATAGTATTGCGGATACCGGTATAATAAAATAGAGAAAAAGTGCCCTATCTTTTACATTTATGGTTGAATTCTATCAAGTTTTAACATTGCAGACACCGGTATAATATAAATGTGAGGAAAGGTGCCCCATCTTTTATATTTATGATTAAATTCTATCAAGTTTTAGTATTGCAGACAACAGTATAATATAAAATAGAGAAAAGGTGCCCTATCTTTTATATTTATGGTTAAATTCTATCAAGTTTTAATATTGCGGACACCGGTATAATAAAAAATTGAGAAAAGGTGCCCTATCTTTTATATTTATGGTTAAATTCTATGAAGTTATAGTATTGCTGACACCGGTATAATATAAAGTAGAGAAAACATGCCCTATCTTTTATAATTATGGTTAAATTCTATCAAGTTATAGTATTGTGGACACCGGTATAATATAAAATATAGAAAAAGTGCCCTATCTTTTATATTTATGGTTAAATTCTATCAAGTTTTAATATTGCGGACACCGGTATAATATAAATTTGAGGAAAGGTGCCCTATCTTTTATATTTATGGTTAAATTCTATCAAGTTATAGTATTGCGGACACCCGTATAATATGAAATATAGAAAAATTGCCCTATCTTTTATATTTATTATTAAATTCTATCAAGTTATAGTATTGCGGACAACAGTATAATATAAAATAGAGAAAAGGTGCCCTATCTTTTATATTTATGGTTAAATTCTATCAAGTTTTAATATTGCGGACAACAGTATAATAAAAAATTGAGAAAAGGTGCCCTATCTTTTATATTTATGGTTAAATTCTATCAAGTTATAGTATTGCTGACACTGGTATAATATAAAATAGAGAAAACATGCCCTATCTTTTATATTTATGGTTAAATTCTATCAAGTTATAGTATTGCGGACACCGGTATAATATAAAATAGAGAAAAAGTGCCCTATCTTTTATATTTATGGTTAAATTCTATCAAGTTATAGTATTGCGGACACCGGTATAATATAAAATACAAAAAGTGCCCTATCTTTTATATTTATGATTAAATTCTATCAAGTTATGGTATTGCGAATATAAAATAGAAAAAAAAATGCCCTATCTTTTATATTTATGATTAAATTCTATCAAATTATAGTATTGCGGACAACGGTATAATATAAAATAGAGAAAAGGTGTCCTACCTTTTATATTTATGTTTAAATTCTATCAAGTTTTAATATTGCGGACACCGGTATAATATAAAATTGAGAAAAAGTGCCCTATCTTTTATATTTATGGTTAAATTCTATCAAGTTATAGTATTGGGGACACCAGTATAATATCAAATAGAGAAAAAGTGCCCTATCTTTTATATTTATGGTTAAATTAGAGCAAGTTTTAGTATTGTGGACACTGGTATAAAATAAAATAGAGAAAATGCGCCCTTTCTTATATATTTATGTTGTAATAATAAGAAAATTTTAGTATGTGTAAATCTAATTTAAAAGTAATGTATCTTTTCTTTGGTTCATTACTACGGTGATATATCAGGACTTTTTTATTTGAGGTAAATTATTTTCTATTAAACATTGTTGATTTAATTTATTTCTTTTTCTGACAAAATTACAACATTTTAAGCTTTTGTCGATCCTACTCTGATATTGTTACGGCAAAAGTGGAGACAGTTCCCGGAGAAAGTTTGTAACACGCTATAACCGACTACTAGTATTTTCTTTTGTCAAAATGAACATTGTTTTTTTTTTTCTTTCTAAATTACCATTTTATTTATGCTGTGAAATTAAGAATATCTCTACTTTTATTGCACGCTGATATTTTTCATTTCAAGTTCGTTTCATGAAAATATATAAGATTTTTTAACCGACACGGTGCACGTTACACGATACACGGTACACGATACACGATTGAGAACTTTCTGTATTATTCATCGTGCGAATCGTGTGCGCTCAACGTGTGAACCGTGTGCGTTCATCGTGTGAATCGTGTGCGTGTGGTAGGGAATGTTGAACGTTTCCATCGCTGTAACCAAACAAAGCTGAAAATAATGAAATTTATGTACCTGGCATAATTATTTTAACCAATTTTACCAATAAAGCTTAAAAAAGGAATTTACGTTCAGGGTATATTTATTTTAGTCAATTTTTAACAAATAAAGCTGAAAATATGGGAATTTATGTATCCAGAATATCTTTTTTTCATTTTTTACCAAACAAAGCCGAAATTAAGGAAATTTATGTACCCGGTATATTTATTTTAGTCACTTTTTACCAAAGTAAGCCTTGAATAAAGAAGTTTATGTACCCGTAATATTTATTTTAGTCAATTTATACCAAACAAAGCGGAAAATAAGGGAATTTATGTACTCCGCACACTTATTTTAGTCAATTTTTACCAAATTCATGTACCCAGCATATTTATTTTAGTCAATTTTTACCAAATAAAGCTTAAAATAAGGAATTTAAGTACCCGGCATATTTATTTTAGTCAATTTATACCAAGCAAAGCTAAAAATAAAGAAATGTATGTACCCTGCATATTTTTCAGTCATTTTTAACCAAACAAAGCTGAAATAGCGGAAATTTATGTACGCGGCATAATTATTTTAATCAGTTTTTTACCATTGAAGCTTAAAATAAAAGAATTTATGTTCCCGGTATATTTATTTAAGTCAATTTATACTAAACAAAGGTGAAAATAAGATCATTTATATACCCAGCATATCTTTTAAGTCATTTTTTACCAAACAAAGCTGAAATAACGGAAATGTATGTACCCGGCATAATTATTTTAAAAAAATTTTACGAATAAGGCTTAAAATAAAAGAATTTATGTTCCCCGTATATTAATTTAAGTCAGTTTATACCAAACAAAGCTGAAAATAAGGGCATTTATGTACCCGGCATATTTATTTTAGTCACTTTTTTACCAAACATAGCTGAAAAAAGGGAATTTATTTTGGTCAATTTATACCAAACAAAACTTTTAATATTGAATTTATGTACCCTGCATATTTATTTTAGTCATTTTTTTACCGAATTCATATACCTGGCATATTTATTTTAGTCAATTTTTACCAAACTAAGCTGAAAATAAGGGAATTTATATACCCAGCATATCTTTTTAGTCATTTTCACCAAAAAAAAGCTCAAATAACGGAAATTTATGTAGCCGGCATAAATATTTTAATCAATTTTCACCAATAAAACTTAAAAGGAAGGAATTTATCCTCTGGGCATTTTATTTTAGTCAATTTTTTACAAATAAAGCTTAAAATAAGGGAATTTATATACCAAACATATTTATTTTAGTGAATTTTGACCAAATTCATGTACCCTGCATATTTAATTTAGTCAATTTTTACCAAACAAAGCTCAAAATAAGGGAATTTATTTACCGAGCATATCTTTTTAGTCATTTTTTTACCAAACAATGCTGAAATAACGGAAATTGATTTACCCGGCAGAAATATTTTAATAAATTACCAATAAAGGTTTAAAATAAAGGAATTTATCCTCCCGGTATTTTATTTTAGTCAATTTTTACCAAATAAAGCTGAAAATAAAGGAATTTATGTACCCAGCATATTGACTTTGGTCAATTTTTACCAAATTCATGTACTCGGCATATTTATTTTAGTCAATTTATATAAAACAAAGCTGAGAATAAGAAAATTCATATACCCTGCATATTTATTTGAGTCATGTTTTACCAAACAAAGCTAAAAATAAGGGAATTTATATTCCTAGAATATCTTTTTAGTCATTGTAACCAAAGAAAGCTGAAATAACGCAAATCTATGTACCCGGCATAATTATTTTAATCAATTGTTACCAATAAAGCTTAAAACAATGGAATTTATCCTCCCGGCATTTTAATTTAGTCAATTTTTACCAAATTAGGCTTAAAATAAGGAATTTATGTACTCAGCATATTGACTTTTGTCATTTTGTACCAAATTCATGTACCCGGCATATTTATTTTACTCAATTTATATAAAACAAAGCTGAGAATAAGGAAATTTATGTACCCTGCATATTTATTTGAGTCATGTTTTACCAAACAAAGCTTAAAATAAGGAAATTTATATACCAAGCGTATCTTTTTAGTCATTTTTACCAAACAAAGCTGAAATAGCAGAAATCTATGTACCCGGCATAATTATTTTAATCAATTGTTACCAATAAAGCTTAAAAAAAGGAATTTATCCTCCCGGCATATTTATGCTGGTCAATTTATACCAAACTTAGCTTAAAAGGGAATTTATGTACCGGGCATATTTATTTTAGTCATTTTTAACCAAATTCATGTACCTGGCATATTTGTTTTAGTCAATTTTTACCAAACAAAGCTGAAAATAAGGGAATTTATGTACTCCGCATACTTATTTTAGTCAATTTTTACCAAATTAATGTACCCTGCATATTTATTTTTGTCAATTTTTACAAAATAAAGCTCAAAATAAGGAATTTATGTACCCGGCATATTTATTTTTCTCAAATTATATCAAGCAAAGCTGAAAATAAGGGCATTCATGTACCCTGCATATTTATTTTAGTCATTTTTTACCAAAAAAATCTGAAAATAGGGAAAGTTATATACCCAGCATATTTTTAGTCATTTTTTTTTTAGCCAAATCCGCGTCTTCCCGGATTTGGCTACCGACTTTGACATTTTCCCGGGTTGAATCACTCACAGTGTGACAGGTGCTGTTGACAGAGCAGGACATGCTTACCCTTCCGGAGCACCTGATGTCACTCTCAGTTTCACTGGAGTTCACACTGTGAGTGCCTTTGTTCTGAAGGTTGTGGTTTCTGGTTCTGTGCTTTGTGTCTGTCTGGCGTCATTGTTTTTGTGTTTGGCGTCATTGTTTTCTGTGTTCTCGTTTTTGCCTTGTCTTTGGACTTCGATTTTTGTGAATGTCACCCCTTTGTTCCTTCGGTATTCTTCTGCCGTTGTTTTTACCAAACAAAGCTAAAATAACGGAAATTTATGTACGCGGCATAATTATTTTAATCGTTTTTTTACCAATAAAGCTCAAAATGAAGGAGTTTATCCTCCTGGCATTTTATTTTAGTCAATTTTTACCGAATAAAGCTGAAAATCAGGGAATTTATATACCCAGCATATCTTTTTAGTCATTTTTACCAGACAAAGCTGAAATAACGGAAATGTATGTACCCGGCATAATTATTTTAATAATTTTTTACCAAGAAAGCTTAAAATAAAAGAATTTATGTTCCCGGTATATTTATTTTAGTCAATTTTTACCAAACAAAGCTGAAAATAAGGGCATTTATGTACCCGGCATATATATTTTAGTCACTTTTTTACCAAACAAAGCTGAAAAAAGGGAATTTATGGACTGGAGATATTTATTTTGGTCAATTTATACCAAAAAAAAACTTTTAATATTGAATTTATGTACCCTGCATATTTATTTTAGTCATTTTTTACCAAATTCATATACCTGGCATATTTATTTTAGTCAATTTTTACCAAACTAAGCTGAAAATAAGGGAATTTATATACCCAGCATATCTTTTTAGTCATTTTCACCAAAAAAAGCTCAAATAACGGAAATTTATGTAGCCGGCATAAATATTTTAATCAATTTTCACCAATAAAACTTAAAAGCAAGGAATTTATCCTCTCGGCATTTTATTTTAGTCAATTTTTTACAAATAAAGCTTAAAATAAGGGAATTTATATACCAAACATATTTATTTTAGTGAATTTTGCCCAAATTCATGTACCCTGCATATTTATTTTAGTCAATTTTTACCAAACAAAGCTCAAAATAAGGGAATTTATTTACCGAGCTTATCTTTTTAGTCATTTTTTTACCAAACAATGCTGAAATAACGGAAATTGATGTACACGGCAGAAATATTTTAATAAATTACCAATAAAGGTTTAAAATAAAGGAATTTATCCTCCCGGTATTTTATTTTAGTCAATTTTTACCAAATAAAGCTGAAAATAAAGGAATTTATGTACCCAGCATATTGACTTTGGTCAATTTTTACCAAATTCATGTACCCGGCATATTTATTTTAGTCAATTTATATAAAACAAAGCTGAGAATAAGAAAATTAATATACCCTGCATATTTATTTGAGTCATATTTTACCAAACAAAGCTAAAAATAAGTGAATTTATATTCCCAGAATATCTTTTTAGTCATTGTTACCAAACAAAGCTGAAATCTATGTACCCTTTCATAATTATTTGAATCAATTGTTACCAATAAAGCTTAAAACAAAGGAATTTATCCTCCCGGCATTTTAATTTAGTCAATTTTTACCAAATTAGGCTTAAAATAAGGAATTTATGTACTCAGCATATTGACTTTTGTCATTTTGTACCAAATTCATGTACGCGGCATATTTATTTTAGTCAATTCATATAAAACAAAGCTGAGAATAAGGAAATCTATGTACCCTGCATATTTATTTGAGTCATGTTTTACCAAACAAAGATGAAAATAAGGGAATTTATATACCTAGCATATCTTTTTAGTCATTTTTACCAAACAAAGCTGAAATAACGGAAATCTATGTACCCAGCATAATTTTTGTAAACAATTGTTACCAATAAAGCTAAAAATAAAGGAATTATTTTAGTCAATTTTTACCAAATTATTGTACCCGGCATATTTATTTTAGTCAATTTTTACCAAATAAAGCTTAAAATAAGGAATTTATCTACCCGGGATATTTATTTTACTCAATTTATATCAAACAAAGCTGAAAATAAGGGCATTCATGTACCCTGCATATTTATTTTAGTCATTTTTTACCAAACAAAGCCGAAAATAAGGGAATTTATATACCCAGCATATTTTTTAGTCATTTTTCACCAAACAAAGCTGAAATGGCGGAAAATTATGTACGCAGCATAATCATTTTAATAATTTGTTTTACCAATAAATCTTAAAATGAAGGAATTTATCCTCCTTGCATTTTATTTTAGTCACTTTTAACCGAATAAAGCTGAAAATAAGGGAAGTTATATACCCAGTATATCTTTTAAGTCATTTTTTACCAAACAAAGCAGAAATAACGGAAATGTATGTACCCTGCATAATTTTTTTAATAAATTTTTACCAAGAAAGCTTAAAATAAAAGAATTTATGTTCCCGGTATATTAATTTTAGTCAATTTATACCAAACAAAGCTGAAAATAAGGGCATTTATGTACCCGGCATATTTATTTTAGTCACTTTTTTACCAAACAAAGCTGAGAAAAGGGAATTTATTTTGGTCAATTTATACCAAACAAAACTTTTAATATTGAATTTATGTACCCTGCATATTTATTTTAGTCATTTTTTACCGAATTCATATACCTGGCATATTTATTTTTGTCAATTTTTACCAAACTAAGCTGAAAATTAGGGAATTTATATACCCAGCATATCTTTTTAGTCATTTTCACCAAAAAAAGCTCAAATAACGGAAATTTATGTAGCCGGCATAAATATTTTAATCAATTTTCACCAATAAAACTTAAAAGCAAGGAATTTACCCTCTGGGCATTTTATTTTAGTCAATTTTTTACAAATAAAGCTTAAAATAAGGGAATTTATATACCAAACATATTTATTTTAGTGAATTTTGACCAAATTCATGTACCCTGCATATTTATTTTAGTCATTTTTTACCAAACAAAGCTCAAAATAAGGGAATTTATTTACCGAGCATATCTTTTTAGTCATTTTTTTACCAAACATTGCTGAAATAACGGAAATTGATGTACCCGGCAGAAATATTTTAATAAATTACCAATAAAGGTTTAAAATAAAGGAATTTATCCTCCCGGTATTTTATTTTAGTCAATTTTTACCAAATAAAGCTGAAAATAAAGAAATTTATTTACCCAGCATATTGACTTTGGCCAATTTTTACCAAATTCATGTACCCGGCATATTTATTTTAGTCAATTTATATAAAACAAAGCTGAGAATAAGAAAATTCATATACCCTGCATATTTATTTGAGTTATGTTTTACCAAACAAAGCTAAAAATAGGGGAATTTATATTCCCAGAATATCTTTTTATTCATTGTTACCAAACAAAGCTGAAATAACGCAAATCTATGTACCCGGCATAATTATTTTAATCAATTGTTACCAATAAAGCTTAAAACAAAGGAATTTATCCTCCCGGCATTTTAATTTAGTCAATTTTTACCAAATTAGGCTTAAAATAAGGACTTTACGTACTCAGCATATTGACTTTTGTCATTTTGTACCAAATTCATGTACTCGGCATATTTATTTTAGTCAATTCATATAAAACAATGCTGAGAATAAGGAAATCTATGTACCCTGCATATTTATTTGAGTCATGTTTCACCAAACAAAGATGAAAATAAGGGAATTTATATACCCAGCATATCTTTTTAGTCATTTTTCCCAAACGAGGCTGAAATAACGGACATCTATGTACCCGGCATAATTATTGTAAACAATTGTTACCAATAAAGCTAAAAAAAAGGAATTTAACCTCCCGGCACATTTATGCTGGTCAATTTATACCAAACAAAGCTTAAAAAAGGGAATTTATGTACCCCGCATATTTATTTTAGTCATTTTTAACCAAATTCGTGTACCTGGCATATTTATTTTAGTCAATTTTAACCAAACAAAGCTGAAAATAAGGGAATTTATGTACTCCGCATACTTATTTTAGTCAATTTTTACCAAATTTTTGTACCCGGCATATTTATTTTAGTCAATTTTTACCAAATAAAGCTTAAAATAAGGAATTTATCTACCCGGGATATTTATTTTACTCAAATTATATCAAACAAAGCTGAAAATAAGGTCATTCATTTACCCTGCATATTTATTTTAGTCATTTTTTACCAAACAAAGCCGAAAATAAGGGAATTTATATACCCAGCATATTTTTTAGTCATTTTTTACCAAACAAAGCTGAAATGGCGGAAAATTATGTACGCAGCATAATGATTTTAATAATTTGTTTTACCAATAAATCTTAAAATGAAGGAATTTATCCTCCTTGCATTTTATTTTAGTCACTTTTAACCGAATAAAGCTGAAAATATGGGAATTTATATACCCAGTATATCTTTTAAGTCATTTTTTACCAAGCAAAGCAGAAATAACGGAAATGTATGTACCCGGCATAATTTTTTTAATAAATTTTTACCAAGAAAGCTTAAAATAAAAGAATTTATGTTCCCGGTATATTAATTTTAGTCAATTTATTCAAAACAAAGCTGAAAATAAGGGCATTTATGTACCCGGCATATTTATTTTAGTCATTTTTTTTACCAAACAAAGCTGAAAAAAGGGAATCTATGGACCGGACATGTTTATTTTAGTCAATTTATACAAAACAAAACGTTTAATATTGAACTTATATACCCTGCATATTTATTTTAGTCATTTTCTACCAAATTCATGTACCTGGCATATTTATTTTAGTCAATTTTTACCAAAGAAAGCTGAAAGTAATTGAATTTATATACCCAGCATATCTTTTTAGTCATTTTAGTCATTTTTAGCCAAAAAAGCTGAAATAACGGAAATTTATGTACCCGGCATAAATATTTTAATCATTTTTGTTACCAATAAAGCTTAAAATAAAGGAATTCATCCTCCCGGTATTTTATTTTAGTCAATTTTTACCAAATAAAGCTTAAAAGAAGGGAAATTATATACCAAACATATTGATTTTAGTGAATTTTTACCAAATTCATGTACCCTGCATATTTATTTTCGTCAATTTATATAAAACAAAGCTGAGAATAAGGAAATTTATGTACCTTGCATATTTATTTTAGTCAATTTTTACCAAACAAAGCTAAAAATAAGGGAATTTTTATACCCAGAATATCTTTTTAGTCATTTTTACCAAACAAAGCTGAAATAACGGAAATTTATGTACCCGGCATAATTATTGTAAACAATTGTTACCAATAAAGCTAAAAAAAAGGAATTTAACCTCCCGGCATATTTATGCTGGTCAATTTATACCAAACAAAGCTTAAAAAAGGGAATTTATGTACCCCGCATATTTATTTTAGTCATTTTTAACCAAATTCATGTACCTGGCATATTTATTTTAGTCAATTTTTACCAAACAAAGCTGAAAATAAGGGAATTTATGTACTCCGCATACTTATTTTAGTCAATTTTTACCAAATTATTGTACCCGGCATATTTATTTTAGTCAATTTTTACCAAATAAAGTTTAAAATAAGGAATTTATCTACCCGGGATATTTCTTTTACTCAAATTATATCAAACAAAGCTGAAAATAAGGGCATTCATTTACCCTGCATATTTATTTTAGTCATTTTTTACCAAACAAAGCCGAAAATAAGGGAATTTTTATACCCAGCATATTTTTTAGTCATTTTTTACCAAACAAAGCTGAAATGGCGGAAAATTATGTACGCAGCATAATGATTTTAATAATTTGTTTTACCAATAAATCTTAAAATGAAGAAATTTATCCTCCTTGCATTTTATTTTAGTCACTTTTAACCGAATAAAGCTGAAAATATGGGAATTTATATACCCAGTATATCTTTTAAGTCATTTTTTACCAAACAAAGCAGAAATAACGGAAATGTATGTACCCGGCATAATTTTTTTAATAAATTTTTACCAAGAAAGCTTAAAATAAAAGAATTTATGTTCCCGGTATATTAATTTTAGTCAATTTATTCAAAACAAAGCTGAAAATAAGGGCATTTATGTACCCGGCATATTTATTTTAGTCATTTTTTTTACCAAACAAAGCTGAAAAAGGGGAATTTATGGACCGGACATGTTTATTTAGTCAATTTATACAAAACAAAACTTTTAATATTGAACTTATGTACCCTGCATATTTGTTTTACTGAATTTATACCAAACAAAGCTGAACATATGGAAATTTATATACCCAGCATATCTTTTTAGTCATTTTTTACCAAACAAAGCTGAAATAACGGAAATTTATGTACCCGGCATAAATATTTTAATAAATTACCAATAAAGGTTAAAAATAAAGGAATTTATCCTCCCGGTATTTTATTTTAGTCAATTTTTACCAAATAAAGCTTAAAATAAGGGAATTTATGTACCCAGCATATTGACTTTGGTCAAATTTTACCAAATTCATGTACCCGGCATAATTATTTTAGTCAATTTATATAAAACAAAGCTGAGGATAATTGAATTTATGTACCCTGCATATTCATTTTAGTCATGTTTAAGCAAACAAAGCTAAAAATAAGGGAATTTATATACCCAGAATATCTTTTTAGTCATTTTTACCAAACAAAGCCTAAATAACGGAAATATATGTACCCGGCATAATTATTTAATCAATTGTTACCAATAAAGCTTAAAATAAAGGAATTTATGCTCCCGGCATATTTATGCTAATCAATTTATACCAAACAAAGCTTAGAAAAGGGGAATTTATGTTTCCCGCATATTTATTTTAGTCATTTTTAACCAAATTCATGTGCCTTCAATATTTATTTTAGTCAATTTTTACCAAACAAAGCTGAGAATAAGGTATTTTATGTACCCGGCATAGTTATTTTAATCAATTTTTACCAATGAAGCCTCAAATAAAAGAATTTATGTTCCCGGTATATTTATTTTAGTCAATTTACACCAAAGCTGAAAACAAGGGCATTTATATACCCGGCATATTTATCTTAGTCAATTTTTACCAACTATAGCTTACAAGTCATTTATGTATTAATTTTAGACAATGTATACCAAACAAAGCTGAAAATAAGGAATTTATGTACGACGCATACTTTTTTACCAAATTAATGTACCCGGCATATTTACTTTAGACAATTTTTACCAATTTCATGTACCCGGCATATTTATTTTAGACAATTTATACCAAACAATGCTGAGAATAAGGAAATTTATGAACCCTGCATATTAATTTTGGTCATTTTTTTACCAAATTCATGTACCTGGCATATTTATGTTTGTCAATTTTTACCAAACAAAGCCAAAAATATGAAAATTTATGTACCCGGCATAGCTATTTTAATCAATTTTTACCAATTAAGCTTACAACAAAATAATTCATATTCCCGGTATATTAATTTTAGTCAATTTATACCAAACAAAGCTGAAAATAAGGGCATTAATGTACCCGGCATATTTATTTTAATCAATTTTTACCAAATAAAGCTTAAAATAAGGCAATTGATGCACCCGACATATTTATTTTAGTAAAATTATACCAGAGCTGAAAATAAGGCCATTTATGTACCCAGTATATTTATTTTAGTTAATTTATACCAAACAAAGCTGAAAGTAAGGGTATTTATGCACCAAGCATATTCAGTTTAGTCAATTTATACCAAACAAAGCTGAAAATAAGGATTTTATGTACCCCGCATTCTTTTTAGTCCATTTTTACCAAAGTCATGTCCCCGGCATATTTATTTTAGTCAAATTTTACCAAATTAAACTTAAAATAAAGGCATTTATGTACCCGGAATATTTATTTTAGTCAATTTTTTCCACACAAAGCTGAAAATAATTGAATTTATGTACCGGACATAATTACTTTAGTCAATTTATACCAAACAAAACTTAAAGTAAGGGATTTTATGTACCCTGAATATTCATTTTAGTAATTTTTTACCAAATTCATGTACCCGGCATATTTATTTTAGTCAATTTATACAAAACAAAGCTGAAAATAAGGAATTTATATCCCAAGCAAATCTTTTTAGTCAGTTTTTACCAAACAAAGCTGAAATAACGGAAATGTATGTACCCGGCATAATCATTTTAATAAATTTTTACCAAAAAAGCTTAAAATAAAATAACTTGAGTTCCCTGTACATTCATTTTAGTCAATGTATACTAAACAAAGCTGACAATTAGGAAATTTATGTACCCTGCATATTTATTTTAGTCAATTTTTACCAAACACAGCTGAAAAAAGGGAATTTATGTGACGGGCATATTTATGTTTGTAAATTTATACCAAACAAAGCTGAAAATAAGTTAATTTATGTACCCGGCATATCTATTTTAGTCAATTTTTACAAAAAAGGTTTAAATAAAGGAATTTATGTACCCATCATATTGATTTAAATCAATTTTTACCAAATTCGTGTACCCGGCATCTTTATTTTAGTCAATTTATACCAAACAAAGCTGAGAATTAGGAAATTTATGTACCCTGCATATTTATTTTAGTCATTTTTTTACCAAACAAAGACGAAAAATAAGGAAATTTATGTACCGGACATATTTATTTTAGTCAATTTATATAAAACAAAGCTCAAAATAGGGAATTTATATACCCAGCATATCTTTTTAGTCATTTTTACCAGACAAAGCTGAGATGAGGGAATTTTATGTACCCGGCAGAATTATTTTAATCAATTTTTACCAATGAAGCTTAAAATAAAGGAATATATATACCAAACATATTGATTTTAGTCAATTTTTAGCAAATTCATGTACCCTGCATATTTATCTTAGTCATTTTTACCAAATAAAGTTGAGAATAAAGAGATTTATGTACCTTTCATATTTATTTTAGTCAATTTTTACCAAACAAAGCTGAAGATAAGGGAATCTATATACCCAGCATAACTTTTTAGTCATTTTTTAGCAAACAAAGCTGAAATAACGAAAATGTATGTACCCGGCATAAGTATTTCAATCATTTTTTACCAATAAAGCTTAATATAAAGCAATTTATCCTCCTGGCATTTTATTTTATTCAATTCTAACCAAATAAAGCATAAAATATGGGAATTTATGTACCCATCATAAAGACTTTGGTCAATTTTTACCTAATCATGTACCCGAAATATTCATTTTAGTCAATTTATATAAAAAAAAAGCTGAGAATAAGAAAATTTATGTACCCTGCATATTCATTTTAGTCATGTTTTACCAAACAAAGCTGTAATAACGGAAATTTATCTACCCGGCATAATGATTTTAATCAATTTTAGTAATTTTTAACCAAATTCATGTACCTGGTATATTTTTTTAGTAATTTTTTACCAAACAAAGCTGAAAATAAGGTAACTTATGTACCCTTCATTTTTATTTTGGTCATTTTTACCAAATTCACGTACCTAGCATAGTTATTTTAATCAATTTTTACCAATAAAGCTTAAAATAAAAGAATTTATGTTCCCGGTATATTTATTTTAGTCAATTTACACCAAACACTGCTGAAAATAAGGGCATTTATGTACCCAGCATATTTATCTTAGTCAATTTTTACCAAATAAGGCTTAAAATAAGGAAACTTATGCACCCGGCATATTTATTTTAGTAAAAGTATACCAGAGCTGAAAATAAGGGCATTTATGTACCCAGCATATTTATTTTTTATGGAGTGTATATTTCACAGTTGATTCGTTACTGTAGAGCGTGCAGTACATGCAGTGACTTTGTGGAAAGAGCAAAAGCACTGTCACGAAAACTGCTGAGTCAGGGATATGTTCAGCCTTTGTTACTTTCGTCTCTTCAGAAATTCTATGGCCGTCACCACGACATCATAGATAGATATGAAATGTCAGTGTCACAAATAAAAACTGACATTTTCAGCTAGATTGGCGTCTTCCCGGATTTGACATTACCGGTTTTGACTTTACCCTGGATTGACCCATTGACAGTGTGACGGGTGCTGTGCACAGAGCATGACATGCTTACCCTTCCAGAGCACCTGATGTCACTCTTGTTTTTGAGAGTTCACACTGTTAGTGCTTTAGTTTTTCGTGTTGTATATGTAATGTTCGTGTGTTTTGTGGTCATGTGGTGTCTTTGGTCTTCCGTCTTTTGGTGTTCTTGCTTTTGCCTTGTCTCTGGACTTTGATTTGTGTAATTTTGTGCTTTGTTCCTTCGGTATTCTACTGCCGTTGTTTGAGTCACTTTATACCAAACAAAGCTGAAAGTAAAGGCATTTATGTACCTAGCATATTAATTTTAGACAATTTATACCAAACAAAACTGAAAATAAGAAATTTATGTACGACGCATACTTTTTTAGTCAATTTTTATCACATTCATGTACCCGGCATATTTATTTTAGTCAATTTTTACCAATTTCATGTACCCGGCATATTTATTTTAGTCAATTTATACCAAACAAAGCTGAGAATAAGGAAATTTATATACCCTGCATATTGATTTTGGTCATTTTTTACCAAATTCATGTACCTGGCATATTGCTGTCAGTAAATTTTTACGAAACAAAGCTGAAAATACGGAAATTTTTGTTCCCGGCATAGTTATTTTAATCAATTTTTACCAATAAACCTTACAATTAAGTAATTTATGTTCCCGCACTCATAAAAAAATTACTAAGTAATTTCGTATTACTTATTTCAAGTAATAGAAATACTTAAAATTACTTGAGCAATTACTGATAATTACTTACTCATTATTGACAATTACTTACAATTTCTTAGTATTTACTTACTATTTCCTTGTGATTACTTAGTGATTTCTTATTACTTATTTCAAGTAAAAGAAATGCTTAGAATGACTTGAGCAATTACTTCAGATTACTTTTTATAACTTATTATTACTAGCGAATTACTAAGTAATGTCTTATTTACCATTTTTCAAGTAAAACAATTACTTATATTTACTAACCATTTACGGTACGTTACGTTTATTATATGTTCATCCAAGTAATGTACGAGTGTTTGCATTCTGCGTGATGAGCAAGGGGTAAAGTAAAGGGAAGAGCAATATACCAAAATTCAAGTCTCACAATCTATTGACAACTATGAAAATTAATGAACAATTAAGGAACCCGATTGCAGATAACCAAATGTTCTTGCCATTCTCCGGCACCAGCACGGTTACCATGCAATATGAAAGGTATGTATTATTTGGTTGATGGGTTTTTTACATGTACTGTATTTTTACTTAACACTTCGGAAACATTTACTTGGTAATTTTGAATTACTTATTTCCCTTTCAAACTACAAATTTCAAATAATTTGCTAATAATCACTTTTTAGTAACAGAAAATCACTAAAACTGTATATTGATGACTAATTATCTGACAATTAATTATTACTTAAAAGAAAAATACAGTTTACACTGTAAAAAGTCTATAAATACTAAAGACAAAGCCTGATTAATTGTCCGGATTTGTTTCAGCTTAGAATTTTTTATTATCCCCCTTGAGTAATTCAAAATATTGGAGAACAAAGGAAATTTTTACTGTGAAATATCAGATAAGTATCTTGAAATAGTGTATTAACAAATTTATTTAGATAACTATTCTGAATATTTAGGCAGTTTTGCTTTTCGGGCATTTTTATTTGTTGCAACTTTTATTACATCGCGATATATTCAAAGAGGAAATAAGAAAATTTACCATTACTATCCGAGACATTTTACAAGTTTTAATACTGTTATGGTGTCTGCAAAACATGACACACTTTGTTTAAGTATTTTTAAGCAGATATATATTTGCCTTTTTCTTAAAATGCAAGATTAATTAAAATTGTAGATCAGAAATTAATAATTATATGCTTTCCAGCCAGAACCGCCGTGTAACTGTCAGTGGTAACTGTGTAATACTTAATATACATATACATCTTGATTTAGAACATTGTGTAATTACAAAACAACTTTTCAAGATTTTATTTCATGTAAACAAGCCATACACATTTATTATCATACAGCGTGCCGGCTACTTGATTTAATATATTACAAGATAACAAGACGTACTAAATTGGGGTAAATTACACACATATAACAAAGAAATAATATAAGGTCTTATCAGCTAGTGTTTTACCCATAACGAACAGCATCGTTCATTTACAAAACTGCATGTATAAATAATTAAATGCATTATTTGTATCATACTATTTAAACATGTATTACACACAGACTATGTGATGAATGTGTACTTCTTCATTTGTTTAGCTACACATATTTATATACTGATTACTGTATGTAAACTTAAAAGAAATAGCTTAATGTGTATATAAAGATTTTTAAAATAATGATTTAATGAACTAGTTATGCATAATTAATCAGATTTGAATTCGATACTTTGTGGTAAAATTCTGTTATTTCAGGTAAATCTTGCATTTTACTTCTACATTCCATTCTGAAGTTATAGCAGTAACACTACATAACAGCAGATTTTTAGAGGTGGAAGTGCTACATTAGATTTATATCAACCATATTGAATTCAAGGACCTTAGTGAAGTATCTGCATAAAAAAAAAGTCATCAATGATAATCAGAAATATGAGAAATAAGTAATTGCAATTACTTAAAAGAAGCTGAAATAAGTAATAGAAATACTAGAAAATGAAAAGAAGCACCAGGTACAAGTAATTGTAATACGGAAGCAAATAAATGAAAAACTGGCATTAAGAAACTGAATTACTTGGGAAGAACTAATGGGAATACCAAAAACTAGAAATCATAGCACAGTTACCAAAGCAAGTAAAAGTATAGTATAGTATAGCCAAAGATTAACAGTGACAAATTGTCGGATAATTTCTTCAAAATGTGATATTCGACCACCTGTGAAACTTTCTACACGTACAAATTGAGATTTGAATGGAAAATATTTAATGGAAATACTTCAGTTACCACACTTGTTGTAGTATAAAATAATATCTTGGTTTATTCTGTTATTAGTGGATTTATTTATGATTTCAGAAAATATTCATGGCAGAAGAAACCAACTGTTACAAAATCATGGATTGGTTCCGGATAGATCTTTTTATATATACAATGGAAAAAGTTAGAAATGTTACTTTAATAATGTGTTTGATTTAAATCCCTGGATTGGTTTGAACAAGCACATGAAATACTTCATCAAATAGCTAAATTTGCTCGTTATTTTTTAAAGTCTTTTTACTGAATTAGTGAAATACTGTCAAGGCTTATAATTACCCTTTTGTCTATTACATCTAAATTTGATGGCTTACCTAGTTTGTTTTAATTCATAGTGATTACTCAAGATTACTAAGTTGGATTGCTTCCAAGGCTTTATATTACTAATTGTGACTACTTACGTTTATTTCCCAGGATATAAATTACTCATTGTGATTACTTATATTTACCCCTTTTGATTACTTACCGGGCTTTAAATTACTTAATGCAATTACCTAACTGGCTTGGTATTTCTCATTGTGATTACTTAGAGTTACTTCTTTTCATTACTAACCAGGCTTTATATTACTCATTGTGATTACTTAAATTTCCTTAACTGGATTGATATTACTTATTGTAATTACTTAAAATTACTTCTTTAGATTACTTACTTGGCTTAAAAATTACTTAAATGGATTGGAATACAATTACTTACTCCGATTACTTAAAATTACTTGTTTTGTTTACTTGAATAAATTACTTAGCATTACTTAAGAATACTTGTAATTACTTAGAATTACTAATCCTTGTGACATACTTTTTTACTTAAGAATTACTTATTTTGAGTAAAAGAAATACTAGTTTTAAGTAAATTTAAGTAATAATTTTTTTTTTAGTGCGGTATATTTATTTTAGTCAATTTATCCCAAACAAAGCTGAAAATAAGGGCATTAATGTACCCGGCACATTTATTTTAGTCAATTTTTATGAAATAAAGCTTAAAATATGGCAATTAATGTACCCGGCATATTTATTTTAGTAAAATTATACCAGAGCTGAAAATAAGGAATTTAGTACCCGCATACTTTTTATTAAATTTTTACCAAATTCATGTACCCGGCATATTTACTTTAGTCAAATTTTACCAAATTAAACTTAAAATAAAGGGATTTATGCACCCGGCATATTTATTTAAGTCAATTAATACCACACAAAGCTGAACATATTGAATTTATGTGTCGGACATAGTTACTTTAGTCATTGTATACCAAACAAAGCTTAAAATAAGGGAATTTATATACCCTGCATATTTGTTTTAGTCATTTTTTACCAAATTCATGTACCCGGCATATTTATTTTAGTCAATTTTTACCAAATCAAACTTAAAATGAAGGCATTTATGCACCCGGTAATTTGTTTTAGTAAATTTTTACCGAATAAAGCTTAAAATAAAGGAATTAATGTGCTTAGCATATTTATTTTAGTCAATTTATACCAAACAAAGCTGAAAATAAGGAGATTTATGTACCTGCATAAATATTTTACTAATAGTCATTTTTTTCCAAACAAAGCTGAAAATAATTGAATTTATGTACCGGACATATTTACTTAAGTCAATTTATACCAAACAAGGCCTAAGATAAGGCAATTTATGTACCCATCATATTTTTTAGTCTTTTTTAACAAACAAAGCTGAAAATACGGAAATTTATGTACCCGGCATAAATAATTTCATCAATTTTTACGAATAAAGCTTAAAATAAAGGAATTTATGTTCCCGGTATATTAATTTTAGTCAATTTATACCAAACAAAGCTGAAATTTTATGTACCCGGCATATCTATTTTAGTCAATTTTTACTAATGTACAGTACTCTGAAAATTCAAGTTGGCAGATTTTGTGATCCCGAAGTGATCCTTTTGCAGTCAATGATTGCAATCAGTGATTGTTTTTACTTGTGATCATTGATCAACAGATATATTAAGGATCCTAAAACTATACGATCCTTGATCGCAAAATTGTTATCCTTGATCACAATGATGCAATCCTTGATCGCAAGAAAGTCGATTTTGATTGCAAGGTTGTGATCCTTGATCTCACAGTTTTGATCCTTGATCGTAAAGCTTTGATAAGAAGAAGTTGTGATCCTTGACCACAACAGTATTGTAATTTATTAGATAATAATTGATAAATAATGTATAATTTATTCCATTTAGAAATAAATTATTCTTATTAACTGTTTACATGTTTACATCCCAATATTAATAGATTATGACAGAAGTAAAATTAAATATTTTAGGTTAATTGCAAAATTTATAATTTTGATAAAAATCTGACAATCAAAGATGTGAATCTAAAAAAAAAACAATATATAAATGTTACATTAAATATAAAGTTTCAGTGAAAATTATAAATAGGTGAAAATTTGGAACCAGATTTTTTTATTTAACGAGGTATCGCACTGCTCAGGTAAAAAATCTTTGACGTTTTCTGTACATTAAAGCAGTAACAACAGACATATGCTGTACTTAAATACATCGAATATTTAGTGATGTTGTAAACTTCGTAATACTTTTGTAAAATTAAGATCTGTCTTATACGGATACCAATTTCCATTTAACAGCACACGGCGGCTCCTCTATATTCAAAATTTATCCAAAAATAATAATACTTAGAAAATTAACTAAAAAGAAATAAATTTATCTCATGAACAGTAAAAGAGACATATAATTAATTGGTTTCATATGTCTCTGAAAGTAATGAATGCAATAAAAATTAATTCATTTTTCTAATGATATGTCAAGTTTAAACCAGTTTTGACCCGTAATATAATTTTTCTTTATTCAACGAATGTTGAATAAACCCCGTGCTATTTCCCGCCAAATCAATTCGGAATATAATTCTCGGTGTTTATCATTGATCATGAGAGAAAAAGATTACACCACTTTATTCCGATTATTACCATATTGTATCCACTCTCGATAGTTAAATTTAAAAATTTAAAATGCTCGGCAAGCCTCGCAATTAAAATTTTAAAATGTAACTATCTCTAGTGGATAAATTATGGTAATAAACGGGATCTTGTGGTGTAATCTATATTTATTAAATTTCTATTATATCCATTAATAAAACAATTTTATTTTTAACTGGATAAAGCTGTAAAGATAGATTTCCGAAGATCGGTTATACACATTCAATACAATTCCAGATTACTTTTGATATAAACAAAAACGTTGTAGGGAAATATAACATGCTCATTGTTAATTACATTCTATATTTTAGCGAAAAGTCATAGATATTACAACACTAGCAATTCTTGTGATCCTTGATTGCAATGCTTGTAATCCTTGATCACAACTCCTGTGATCCTGGATCACAACTCCTGTGATCCTTGATCAAAAGTTCATGATCCTTGATCGCATCTCCTGCAATCATTGATCACAACGCCTGCAATCAATGATCACAACTTTTTACGATCATTGATCAGAAGACTTGTGATCAACGATCATAACTTTTTTTGTGATCCTTTTGTGATCCCGAAGTGATCCTTTTGCAGTCAAATTGCTATGTTGAATTTTCAGGGTACTGTAAGATTAAAATAAGGAATCCATGTTCCCGGCATATTGATTTTAGTCAATTTTTACCATTCAAAGATTGAAAAAATTTAAATTATGTACCCAGCATATTAAGGAAATTTATGTACCTGGCATATTTGTTTTAGTCAATTTTTACCAAATTAAGCTTAAAATAAGAGCATTTATGTATTTTAGTCAATTTATGCCAAACAAAGCTGGCAATAAGGGAATATTTGTACCCCACATATTTATTCTAGTCAATTTTTACCAAATTCATGACCCGGCATATTTATTTTAGTCAATTTTTACCAAATTAATCTTAAAATAAGGGCATTTATGTATCCTGCATATTTATTTTAATAAATTCTAACCAAATAAAGCTTCAAATAAGAGAATTTATGTACCCAGCATATTGGTTTCAAGCTTAAAATAAGGGAATTCATATACCCGGCATATTTAATTTAGTCAATTTTTACCAATCAAAGCTTTAATAAGGGAAGTTATGTATCCAACATATTTATTTTAGTCAATTTTTACCAAACAAAGCTGAAAAGAAGGGAATTTATGTACCCAGCATAATTTATAGTCCGTTTTCAACAAACAAAGCTGAGAAATATAGAATTTTATGTACCCGGCTTAATTATTTTAATCATTTTTACCAATAAAGCTTAAAATTAAGGAATTTATGTTACCGGCATATTCATTTTAGTCAATTTATACCAAACAAAGCTGAAAATAAGGGCATTGATGTAAGCGGCATATTTATTTCAGTCAATTTTTAACAACCAAAGCTTAAAATAAAGGAATTTATGTACCCGGCATATTTATTTTAGTCAATTCTTAACAAACAAAGCTTAAATAACTAAATACCGAAGTTACTGTGAATTCAAATTCTGCATATGCGCATTTCGACAACTTATGTCTCTTCAGTGCAGATAAAATCGAAAAATTAAAATGAGAGAATGTAAGAGAATGTAAAAATTAAAATGAGAGAATATGTACCCGGCATATCTATTTTAGTGATTTTTTTGTCAAAGTAAGCTTAAAATAAGGGATTCATATACCCGGCATATTTATTTTAGTCAATTTTTACAAATCAAAGCTTTAAAGAAGGGAAGTTCTGGACCGGACATATTTACTTTAGTCAATTTATACCAAACAAGTCTAAATGGAATTTATGTACCGATCATATTTTTAGCCATTTTTAACAAACAAATCTGAAAATACGGAAATTTACGTACCCGGCATAAATATCTTCATCAATTTTTACCAATAAAGCTTTAAATAAAGGAAATTATGTTCCGGGTATATTCATTTTAGTCAATTTATACCAAAGAAAGCTGAAAATAAGGGCATTTATGTACCCGGCATAACTTTTTTAGTCAATTTTTATCAATGTAAGCTTAAAATAAACCTATTCATGTACCCGGCATATTTATTTTAGTCAATTTTTACCATTCAAAGCTTTAAAAAAGGGAAATTATGTAGCCAGCATATTTGTTTATTCATTTTTTCCCAAACAAAGCTTAAAAAAATGAAACTTATGTACCCAGCATAATTTTTTAGTCATTTTTTACCAAAAAAAGCTGAAAATAAGGAATTCTATGTACCTTGCATATTTGTTTTAGTCAATTTATACCAAACAAAGCTGTAAATAAGGGCATCTATGTACCTAGCATATTTATTTTACTTATTTTTTACCAAATAAAGCTTAAAATAAGGGCATTTTTGTATTTTAGTCAATTTATGCCAAACAAAGCTGGCATTAAGAGAATATGTACCCAGCATATTTATTTTAGTCAATTTTAACCAAATTCATGACCGGGCGTATTTATTTTAGTCAATTTTTACCAAATTAATCTAAAAATAAAGCCATTTATCTATCCGGCATATTTATTTTAGTCAATTCTAACCAAATAAAGCTTATGTACCCAGCATATTGGTTTTAAGCTTAAAATAAAGGAATTCATATACCCGGCATATTTATTTTAGTCAATTTTTACCAATCAAAGCTTTAATAAGGGAAGTTATGTTTCCAGCATATTTATTTTAGTCAATTTTTACCTAACAAAGCTGAAAATAAGGGAATTTATGTACCAAGCATATTTTTTTAGTCCGTTTTGCCCAAACAAAGCTGAAAAATAAAGAATTTTATGCACCCGGCTTGATTATTTTTACTAATAGAGCTTAAAATAAAGACATTTATGTTACCGTCATATTTATTTTAGTCAATTTATACCAAACAAAACAAAACTGAAAATAATGGCATTGATGTACCCGGCATATTTATTTTAGCTTATTTTTACCAAATAAAGCTTAAAATAATGGAATTTTATGTAACCGGCATATTTATTTAAGTCAAATTATAACAAACAAAGCTGAAAATAAGGGCATTTATGTACCCAGCATATTTATTTTAGTCAATTTTTACCAAAACAGGCTGAAAATAAGGGCATTTATGTACCCAGCAGGTTGATTTTAGTCAATTTATACCAAACAAGGCTTAAAATAAGCTCATTTATGTACCCAGCATATTTATTTTAGTCAATTATATTAAACAAAGCTAAAATAAGAGAATTTATGTAACCCGCATATTTTTTAGTCATTTTTTACCAAGCAAAGCTGAAAAATAATGATATTTATCTACCCGGCATAATTATTTTAATCAATTTTTACCAAAAAAGCTTAAAATAAAGGAATTTATGTACCCGGAATGTTTATTTTTAAATTAGTCAATTCTTAACAAACAAAGCTTAAAATAAGATAATTTATGTACCCGGCATATCTATTTTAGTGAATTTTTATCAAAGTAAGCTTAAAATAAGGGAATTGATGTACCTGGCATATTTATTTAAGTCATTTTTTTTTACAATTTAAAGCTTTAACAAAGATGAATTATGTACTCAGCATATTGTTTAGTCATTTTTTTACCAAACAAAGCCGAAAGTAAGGAATTTTATGTACCTGGAATATTTGTTTTAGTGAATTTATACCAAACAAAGCTGAAAATAAGGGCATCTATGTACCCGGCATATTTATACCCCAAAAAAATTAAAATAAGGGAATGTATGTATTTTAGTTAATTTATGCCAAACAAAGCTGGCATAAAGGGAATATGTACCCCGCATATGTATTTTAGTCAATTTTTACCAAATTCATGACCCGGCATATTTAATTTAGTCAATTTTTACCAAATTAATCTTAATATAAGGGCATTAATGTATCTTGCCTATTTATTTTAGTCAATTTTAACCAAATAAAGCTTTAAATAAGAGAATGTATGTACCCAGGATATTGGTTTTAAACTTAAAATTAGGGAATTCATATAACCGGCATATTTATTTTAGTCAATTTTTACCAATCAAAGCTTTAAATAAGTTATGTACTCAGCATATTTATTCTAGTAAATTTTTACCAAACAAAGCTGAAAATAAGGGAATTTATTTACCTAGCATATTTTTTTAGTCATTTTTTACCAAACAAAGCTGAAAAATAAGGAAATTTAAGCACCCTGCTTAATTAATTTAATCGACTTTTACCAATAAAGCTTAAAATAAAGGAATTTATGTTACCGGCATATTTATTTTATTCAATTTATACCAAACAAAGCTGAAAATAAGGGCATTTATGTACCCGGCATATTTATATTAGTTTATTTTTACCAATTAAAGCTTAAAATAAGGAAATTTTATGTACCCGGCATATTTATTTTAGGCAATTTTTACCAAACAAGGCTGAAAAGAAGGGCATTTATTTACCCAGCATATTTATTTTAGTCAATTTTTACCAAACCAGGCTGCAAATAAGGGCATTTATGTACCCGCCATATTTATTTTAGTCAAATTATACCAAACAAGATTAAAATAAGGGCATATATGTACCCAGCATGTTTATTTTAGTCAATTTAGACCATAAAAGCTTAAAATAAGCTCACTTATGTACCCAGCATGTTTATTTTAGTCATTTTAGACCAAACAAAGCTTAAAATAAGCTCATTTATGTACCCAGCATATTTATTATAGTCAATTTATATCAAACAAAGCTAAAATAAGGGAATTTATGTATCCCGCATACTTTTTAGTCATTTTTTTTTACTAAATTCATGTACCCGGCATATTTATTTCAGTCAATTTTTAACAACCAAAGCTTAAAATAAAGGCATTTATGTACCCGGCATATTTATTTCAGTCAATTTTTAGCAAACAAAGCTTAAAATAAGAGAATTCATGTACCCGGCATATCTATTTTAGTGAATTTTTATCAAATTAAGCTTAAAATAAGGGAATTCATTCCCGGCATATTTATTTTAGTCAATATTACCAATCAAAGCTTTAAATAAGGGAAGTTAGGTACCCAGCATAATGTTTTAGTCATTTTTTACCAAACAAAGCTGAAAGTAAGGAAATTTATAAATCTAGCATATTGGTTTTAGTCAATTTTAAACCTGGAAAAATTAGATATAAAAAAAAAATTCATTTCGCCTATTAATGTATTAATAATTGCTGGAACAACCCAAGGCATGATGTTATTTGTACTAATGTAGGCATCTGTGTTTGGTTAATGATGAAGTGAGTCGCGTTAGCATTTCATACTAAGCACAAATCATAAGCTTTTGAAGTGGAATAAAATTAAATAAGCAGTTTTTTATTTGTAAGAAAGGTGTTAAAATTTTGCTTTATTTTAGTCTGCAGATATGTTGAAAGGTAAAAATGTATTCTACTTGAAGGATAGACGTGCTATAACTATATAACATCCATATTTTGAGTTTATATATACATTATACAGGAAATATACATCTTATCAAACAAATAAGTAGTAATTCTAGAAAACTGAAAATTGCCATTTGTGCACATTTCTGAATACAATGTAACTCATTGAAGGATTCTGATTTTACCAAACAGGTCTCCTGTGAGTCAGGTATAGCAAAATTTATACCCCAAATCAAATAAAACATTTTAGAATTGAAAGCATGAATATTTAGAATTTTTCCCAAATTTTCAGAGGTACATTTGCTTATATCGACTTTCACATCCTTGTTTCGTCTTTGCTTTTTTGCCATGTCTTTGGACTTCGAATTTTGTAGTCATCGCTTTCCTTGTTCCTTCGGTATTCTAATGCCGTTGTTTATTAAACTAGCAGAAGATGTAAGTAAACTATTGTGGCCTCAATTTGTTGTTATAACATTATAAAACATTATTACAGAAGGAATTAAAGGACATATATTCAGATTTTTATGATCCATACATTTTAATGTAAAAAAATTGAAAATATTGAAAATAACAAAAATGAACATTAGAAAAAAAGATGATATAAAAGGAAGGCTTTGGAATTTAATGACGTTATTTTTCAACTTTGAGTGACAACGTATTAGTTAGGTACAAAAGGTGCACGACAGTACCAAAGTTGCTGATCTTAAAGGAAACGACATCCCCTCAAAGAATATGTACGTTTCACCATTTTACATGATAGATATACATTTTTTTGTATCACCACATAATACAGAAGGCATACATTCCCTAACTTAGTGATATAAAAAACCATTCGTAATATATTCATAAAACTCCTTGAAGTTCTAGAATCTCAAAAACTTTTATTGATATCCTTATCAATATCATTTTCATTTCAACTTATAACGACTAATTTTAAAGTTAGATTAATCGCAATTTTGTTTGTAAAAATGAGATTAAATCGCCCAAAAGAAGTTTGAATGTATGTTTGCACTAAAACCTGCATCATCGGAAATTTACTTCTACATTAAAATGACATTTTTGTATTTTGGAGAACAATTTAGCGGTTATTTGTTGAATATCAAAGATTATTTCGTAAATATTCAATGTAAATAAACATGTATTCTCTAAAAAATATAAATAATCATTATTTTTTTTTTCTGCTCCGAAGATTTTTTTCTCATTGCAAAATAATGTAGATCAGGGAACATGAAAAAAGAAATTTTCCATTTTGCCTCTTTTTGTATGAATTATATTTGCCAAAACGCCCCAAAAGACGTTATTTCTACCCATGTAGGTATCTATGTTTAATTAAAGGTAAAAATATGTCACATTTCATACTAATCACAAAAAAGTATCGCTTTAATTTGAATTAAAGTAACTGAGATTGATTTATTTGTAATAAAGGGGTTGAAATTTAGCATTTGTTAAATCAGCAGATTTGTTCAATTGTAAAAAAAAAGTATTCTGCTTAAAGGAAATGCATGTTATGATGATATAAAATTCATATTTTGAGTTAATATAAACATTACATAGGATGTATACATCTTACAACAAATCAGAAAAAAAAATGTAGAAAACTGTATTATTCGATTTTGTGGATATTTTTTTTTGATACAAGGGCCAAATTGAGCACACTTAAACAATCCTATTTTACTAAATAGGTCTCCGTGCGTTAAGTACAGTAAAAGGTATACCCAAAATCAAATAAGACATTATATTTCAGCATTTACATGACGACTATTTACATGTTTTTCTAATTTTTATTGGAAGTGGTGCTCTTTAGGACATTTGATCAAATAACAGAAGTTGTAAACAAATTATTATGGTCTTAGTTTGGATTGACGGTTCGGTTCTCAATTACTTTGTTGCTATGCCATCATATAACATTATTACATAGGCAATTAAAGGACACATATTCAGATTTATACGCTCATTACATTTAAATGTCGAACAATTTGAAAATATTGTATACAGGGAAAATTCCCAGTTCTTTTTTCAAAACTTTTAAAATAAAAAAAGTCTTTGGACTTCAATGGTGTTATCTTTTTAACTTTTTGCTACAACTCATTGGTTAGGTACAAAAGTACAGAGACAATACTAAAGTTGTTGATCTAAAATGGTATTAGCCAAAAATCGTCATTTTCACCATTTTCGACAGATATACATTTTTTATATCCCCACAATTATTTTCTAAATAGGATATTACAACGTCCAACATTATTTTTTATGTATGTTTGAACTAAAACTGCTTAATCAGAAAATTACTTCTTACATAAAAACGATATATTTGTGTTTTTGAGAACAATTTAGATTATTTCGAAAATGTATTCTCTAAAAGATTTAAATAAACAATATTTTATCTGATCCGAAACATAATTTCGTTTTCTTCTCTAGAGATAACGTAAACATGGAAAAAAATATTTTGCCTAATTTCTATAAATAATTGCCGAAATGCCCAAAGACAAGACGTTATTTCAACTCAAGATGAAGAACAACAATAAAAGCGTTGTTTCTTTGCTTGTTTTTTACCATGTATTTGTAGAGACTTTGTCTCATGTGCATTTACTCCATATCCTCTTATTCATCATGTAGGTATTTGTGTTTAGTCAATGGTAAAATTATGTCACATTTCATACTAATCACAAAAAGTAGCTTTTGAAGTAAAATAAAATTATATAAGCAGTGTTTTATTTGTAAAAATGCATTCTACTTAAAGGGAAGGCAATGATAAAACGATATAACATCCATATTTTGACTTTATATATACATTATAAAGGAAATAAACATCTTAAAAGGAAACAAATCAGTAGAAATTCAAGAAAACTGTAAATTCCCATTTGTTCACTTTTTGGATACAACGGCCAAATGAAGCTAACTGAAACATTCAAATTTTACTAAATGGGTCTCCTGTGAGTCAGGTATAGCAAAATGTATACCCAATATAGTATAAAACATTTTATTTTAGCATTTAAAGTATTAATATTCAGAATTTTTCCAAAATTTTGAGAGGAGGGGGTGCTTATTTTGATAACAGAAGATGTAAACAAATTATTTTGATCTCAATGTGTTGCTATATCATCATAAAACTTTATCACATAGGCAATCAAAGGATATATTCATATTTTCACGATCCAAACATTCTAATGTCGGAAAAATTGAAAATATCATAAATATCAAAATCCAAATTAAAAAAAAAAAATCAAAAAACAAAAAACAAAAAGGTTGACAGAAAAAGAATTGTTTGGACTTAATGGTGTTATATTTTTCAACTTTGTGTCACAACTGATTCGTTTGGTACAAAAAAGACACAAAAATACCGAAGTTGCTTATCTTAAAGGAAACGAGCAAAAAAATGTCATTTCAATCGTCAATAAGAAGTACACCGAGACTGACGTAATCAAAATGTTAGAATTTTTGATCGACAATATTTTTGTCGAATTTGGAGGTCGTGTTTTACAACAGACAATAGGGATTCCTATGGGAACAAACTGTGCGCCGCTTTTAACTGACCTTTTCTTTTACTCGTACGAGGCCAAAGTTTTACAAGGGCTTATTCAAAGAAAACAAAAACATTTAGCCCAGTCCTTTAATTTCAGCTTCCGCTACATAGACGATGTGCTTTCTCTTAATAATTCTACATTTAAGGATTATTTTCATCAGATCTATCCAAATGAGCTTGAAATTAAAGAAAAAACTGAAACACCTACTTTAGCTTCGTACCTAGATCTTTTATTGTATATTGACGAAGATGGACGTTTGAAATCTAAGCTATATGACAAGCGTGATGATTTTAATTTCCCCATTGTGAACTTTCCCTTTCTTAGCAGCAATATACCTACCTCTCCAGCCTATGGAGTGTACATTTCACATTTGATTCGTTACTATCGGGCTTGTAGTTTGTACAGTGATTTTTTGAACAGAGCAAAAACACTGTCCCAAAAGCTGATTAGTCAGGGATTTGTTCAACCTTTGTTAATTTCATCCCTCAAGAAATTCTATGGCCGTCACCATAGCATCATTGAAAGATATGACGTGTCAATATCCCAAATGAAAGTGGACATTTTCAGCTAGATTCACGTCTTCCCGGATATGACTACCGACTTTGACATTTTCCCGGATTGAAACACTCACAGTGTGATGGGTGCTGTTAACAGAGCAGGACATGCTTACCCTTCCGGACCACCTGATGTCGCTCTCGGCTTTTATGGGAGTTCACACTGTGAGTGCTTTTAGTTTTTTGTGTTGTCCTGTTATATTTTAGTTTTGACTTCGTAGATTATGTTTGTGGTACCGATCTGTCCTTGTCCATGTTTGAATACTGATTAATGATTATTACAAAAGCTTTTCAAAATTTAATTTAGTACTGTTTGAGGTTTAGAGAAGTAACACGATTTTTAATTGGTTTTGTCTCAAGGTTAGCAAATGACAATAACCAATCAGCTACCTAACAGATCTTTCAAAAACATATTTTCCTCACTTACTGTGTGACGGGTGCTGTTAACAGAGCAGGACATGCTTACCCTTCCGGAGCACCTGATGTCACTCTCAGTTTCAATGGAGTTCACACTGTGAGTGTCATTATTTTGAATGTTGTGGTTTCTGGTTCTGTGCTTTTGTCTGTCTGGCGTCATTGTTTTTGTGTCTAACGTCATTGTTTTCTGTGTTCTCGTTTTTGCCCTGTCTTTGGACTTCGATTTTTGTGAATTTCACCCTTTGTTCCCTCGGTATTCTGCTGCCGTTGTTTCTCCCATTTTCAGAGGACAGAAATGCATTTTGTTGTATCCCACACAATACAGAAGGTGTAAAAATTACCTAACTTATATTAATGATAAAAAAATCCATTCGTAATATACTAACAAAACTTTTTCAAATTCTAGAACCTTAACAATTCCCATTTTATTGATATCATTATAAATATCATTTTCATTTCAACGTTTAACTTCAATAACTAGTATTTTGTAAAAAGGAGATTACATCGTTCAAAATTAGTTTTATTGTATGTTTGCACTAAAAACTGCCTCATCGAAAACTTACTTCAAAAAACACTTTTGTATTTTAGAGAACATTTAGAGGTTATTTGTTGAAGACCAAATATAATTCAGTGAGTATCCAAATGTAAATGAAAAAGTTTTCTCTAAAAGATTTAAATAAACGTTATTTTACCTGATCCTTTTGTTACTGCGAAATAACATAAATCAGGAAAAACTAAACATCATTAAATCTGTATTCTGCCATTTTTATATAAATAATTGCTAGAACGGCCCTAGGCATGCTTTGAGTTGTTATTACTCCCCTTTGGGTCGTTGTCTCTTGGACACATTCCCGTTCCCTTCTTTCTATTTATGCTGTTATTCGTTCTAATGAAGTTATCACTGTTTAGTTAATTTGAAAAATAATTCACATTTACTACAAATCACAAATCAGTAGCCTTTGAAGTAAAAGAAAGTTAAATTAGCAGTGTTTTATTTGTAAGAAAGGGGTTAAAATGTTGCATTTCTTAAAAATGCATTCTGTTTAAAGGTAAGACATGCTATAATTATAGGCCATGGGCTGAAATAACTTTCCGTGCACCCCCCACTTCCCATCTAGACCGATTTTTTTTCAGTCCTCCCATATCCCCTCTTCAAAATAAAACATGTTAACACGAACATAACCTGCACGCATAGACAGTATAGGGCCACTTTTATAGTACACCACGAAAAACTCTTGTATTTTCGTTTTAACCCAAGTTTCATCTTTTAAGCTCCAAAATTAATTAAGGATAAGTAAAATGTACTAAAATTTAGTACCAAATTAAAGCTAATTTAATATCCTTTACAATGAACTCAAGTTTGGGGACTTTACTCAATTTTTATGACCTGGGGATACAAAAAATGTACCCCTCCACCTGCAAAAAAAAAGCGAAAATGACAATTTTAGGCTGTCAATTCCTTTCAGATCAACAACCCCCGACATTTGATCTAGTTTGTATGCCTAACTTATCAGTTGTCATACAAAATTGGAAAATAAAACCATTAAAGTCCATAAATTTTTGATTTTCGGTACAAAATTTTTGAAAGATGGGAATTTTCGGAATTTTAGATTTTTTCACAATTTCGACTTTCTGACTTAATGGTCGTCAAAATCTGAATATATATTGAATAATTGCCGAAAAAGTAATGATTTATGGTATGTTACCAACAAATTGTGCTCAAACATTTCAGTTTCAGACGTATTGTAGATTCAGAAATGTCAAAATTAGCACCCCTCCCCCTAAAGATTAAGGGAAAATATGAAATATGCAGGCTATAAATGATTAAAGAATAATGTTCTATTGGAATTCTAGTGTTTATTTCACTAAAGCTGACGCGCAGATGATCATTTAAGTGCATTTAACTTTTTTTAGAAGTCTCTTTTTGACTCCTCTGCTCGAAATTGTATGCAAAATGGGAATTTTCCATTTTTGAGAATTTCTGCTGTTTTGACTCTGAGATGCAAATACTTCATGAAATTGATATATAACTTGAAAATGTTGATTAGATACCCTTTCATCATATCTAAGCCATAAGAAAATATGTTTTTAAACATTCTAGAAGAACTACAGTCTCATAAATTACAAACATATAACCCCTTACCACAAATATTTAACACAATTATATTTAATTTTATTCAGCTTGAAAAGCTTATTCATTGTATAAAGGTCCAATAACATATCATTTCAAACACCAAAATACACAGAGACTCCCGTATATCACAAATAAGATCATGTGTGTGGTTTATGGACAGTTATACAAAAATTCAACTTTGAATTTTGTAAAATTCCGAAATGCTGAAAAATCCCATTTTTCACGAAAATCGCCAAAAATAAACAATTTTACCCATATTTTGACGTTAAAATTGCATATTGCGATAAATAAAATGCATTTTTTAAAGAAAGTAAAATATTAGTATGTTTGGAGCATATAAATATACAGACATACATCTTCCGGGGATTTTTAAGCATCATTTCTTGGGGTAGGGGTAAAATTTTCGGTATTTAGAGTCACATTGAACGCTCCTTGTTCTTCTAAACATTGTTTTTAGATAACTTGTATATCGGTTAGAACAATGAATTGGTATATCTGCATATAAATCCTCCAGATTTGCAACAATTAACTATTTAAAAGTGAATTTTGGTCAAATCTGAAGTGCTGGAAATTCCCATTTTTCATCAATTCTGTACAAAATATTGAGTTTAAGCTGATAAGCGGGACTTAAAATGACAAATCTTGATAGAAATTATGCAACATTGTTATATGCAATGCATATTTTGTGTGTTTTGATTATTTTTATGTGAATATAGTTAAAAAAAAAAAACTATTATAGGGAAAATTTATTGGGGTATGGGTAAGTTTTTCGGTATTTAGAGTCACATTAAACAGTCCTCGTTTTTCCAAACAATATTTTCAGACAACTTATGTATCGCTTAGAACAATTAAATGGCATATTTGCAGATGAATCCAACAGATTTCACATATATTACGATTTAACAATGCACTTTGGAGAAAACTGAAATCTTGAAAATTCCCATTTTTCATCAGTTTGGGCCAAATATTTAGTTTTAGTCAACAAATAGCTATTAAAATGTCAGATCATGATGTAATTCATGCAACATTGTTATATATAACACCCATTTTGCATGTCCTGGTTATTTTTATGCGAATATAGACAAAAAATTGACAATTTTAAGGAAAATTTGTTGGGGTAGGGGTGAGATTCTCTGTATTCACAGTCACAATAAACACCCCTTGATATTTTTAACACTGTTTTAAGACAACTCATGTATTGCTTAGAACAATTAATTGGCATATCTGCAGATATATCATCAGGATTTTCCATATATAATGGGTTAACAGTGAACGTTGGCCAAATCTGAAATGTTGAAAAATCCCATTTTTTATCAATTTCGGGGAAAATATTAAGTTTAAGTCAACAAACGGATGTTAAATTACCAACTCGTGTTGTAATTCATGCATCATTGTCATATTCAGCACACATTTGCGGTGTTTGAGTTAATTTGTTGCGAACATAGACAAAAAATTGACAATTTTAAGGAAAATTTGTTGGGGTAGGGGTAAGATTTTCGGTATTTTGAGTCAAATCAAACACTTCTTGTTTTTCTTAACAATGTTTTCAGACATCTTATGTAACGCTTAGAACGATCAATTGGCATATCTGCAGATATATCCTCCAGATTTGGCATATACAATGATTTAACAGTGTAATTTGGGCAAATCTGAAATGTTGAAAATTCCCATTTTTCATCAATTTCGGGCAAAATATTGAGTTTAAGTAAACAAATGGCTATTAAGATACGAAATCATGGTATAATTTATAAAACATTGTCATATACACCACACATTTTGCGTGTTTGAGTTAATTTGTTGCGAACATAGATAACAAAATTGACAATTTTAAGGAAAATTTGTTGGGGTAGCGGTAAGATTATCGCTATTTTGAGTCACATCAAACACTTCTTGTTTTTCCTAACAATATTTTCAGACATCTAATGTATCGCCTAGAAAAATTTATTGGCACATCTGCAGATATATCCTTCAGATTTGGCATATATAACGATTTAACAGTGGAATTTGGACATATTTGAAATGTTGAAAATTCCCATTTTTCATCAATTTCGGGCAAAGTATTTAGTTTTAGTCAACAAATGGCTGATGGAATACGAAATCATGGTATAATTTATGCAACAGTGTCATATACACCACCATTTTGAGTGTTCTGGTTATTTTTATGCGAACATAAACAAAAAATTGACATTTTAACATTAAATTTTTTGGGGTAGGGGTAAGTTTTATTGATGTATGATGTTGATATGATATAAGAATGGCCATTATTTGTAATAGTTGTAAAGCACATATAATAAGCTTTCATTTGATACCTACTTTAAATGATATTTGTTTACTAAAAAGTAATATTGGGCAAAATAATGACAAAACTTAGTCAAAATCGGAAATATTCAAAGATCCATTCATTTGGTCTATTTGAAAATAAAACTTTGGTCATTAAAAATATGTTAACATTATGTTAACATGTTTTATATTCAAGAAAATAGATTGAAAAACTGAAAACAATTTTCAGAATTGGGAATCGAGATGCACTTTGGGTTCTTTAAACCATCAAACTTACGCAATTTTAATGAAAATATCTAAATTTTCCTCAATATTTCATAGGGGTAGGGGTACGTTTAATGGCGCTACGGAACGTATTGGGCATTGAAATTTAAAAAAAATTTGGGTTCGTTGTAAAGCTTATACAATAAGCAATCATTATGTATATCGTTTTTATAACTGGGAAGCATTTGGTCAACATTTTGAAGGAACTGAAAGAAAAACTTTAACGAAAAACGAAATTTTCTAAAATTTCCGTAGGTGGGTCTAAAAATGGGCCCTGTTCCACCAATGCGTGCAGGTTATGCTCATATTAACATGTTTTATTTTGAAGAGCGGATGGATGCGGACTTAAAAAAATGGGTGGGGATGGGAAGTGGGGGTGCACGGGGGATTATTCCAGCCCATGGACTATTATATATTATCCAGAGTTTGAGTATATACATTCGATATAGGCAATGGGCTGAAATCACTTTCCGTGCACCCCACTTCCTATTTAGATCGTTTTTTTTTCAGTCCTCCTATATCCCCCTCTTCAAAATAAAGCATGTTAACTCGAACAAAACCTGCACGCATAGACAGCATGGGGCAACTTTTATAGTACACCGCGAAAAATTCTTGAATTTTCTTTTGAACCTAAATTTCATCTTTTAAGCTCCATAATTATTTAATGATATGTAATATGTAGTGAAATTTGGTACCAAATTAAAGCTTATTTAAAATCCTTTACAATGAACTCAAGTTTGGGCATTTTACGCCACTTTTATGATCTGGGGACACAAAAAAATGAACCCCTACCCCTGCAAAAATAGAGAAAACGACAATTTTCGGCTGTCAATTCCTTTCAGATCAACAACCCTCGTCATTTGATCTAGTTTTTATGCCTAACTTATCTGTTGTGATACAATGTTTGAAAATAAAACCATTAATGTCCACAAAATTTTTATTTTCGGTATCAAATTTTTGAAAAAATGGAAGTTTCGGAATTTTAGAATAATAATGATTTCTGATATATTATGTGCAAACATTCAAGTTTCAGACGTCTTATACGTTCAGAAATGTCAAAATTAGAACCCTTCCCCTAAAAAATTAAGGGAATATATGAAACATGTAGGCTCTAAATGATTAAGGAATAATGTTTTATGGAATTCTAGTGTGTATTTCACGAAAGCTGACATGCAGAAGCTCATTTAAGTAGATTTAAGAGGTCTCTTTTTGATTCTTCTGTTCAAAATTGTATGCAAAATGGGAATTTTCCGTTTTTCAGAATTTCTGCTGTGTTGACTTTGAGATGCAAATACATCATTAAATTGATAAATAACTTGAAAATGTTGATTAGATATCCATTCATTATATCTAAGCCATAAGAAAATATGTTTTTAAGCATTTTTAGAATAACTACAGTCTCATAAATTACAAACATATAAAGCTTTACCACAAATATTCGACACAATTTATTTCATTTTATTAAGCTTGAAAAGCTTACACAATGGATAAAGGTTCAATAACATATCATTTCAAATACAAAAATACATAGATACTCCCATATATCACAAATAAGATCGTGTGTGTAGTTTATGGGCAGTTTTACAACAATTAAACTTTGAATTTTGTAAAATTCCAAAATGCTGAAAAATCCCATTTTTCACGAAAAGCGCCCAAAATATACAATTTTACCCATATTTTGGCGTAATTGCAATATATAAAATACATTTTTGAAAAAGAAAGTAAAACATTAGTATGTTTTGTTAATATAAATGTACATACATACATATTCTGGGGATTTTTAAGCATAATTTTACTGGGGTAGGGGTACAATTTTCGGTATTTAGAGTCACATTGAACACTCCTTGTTCTTCTAAACATTGTTTTTATAAAGCTTATATATCGGTTAGAACAATGAATTGGCATATCTGCATATAAATCCTCAAGATTTGCCACATATAACTATTGACAAGTGAATTTTGGACAAATCTGAAATGCTGAAAATTCCAATTTTTCATCAGTTCTGTACAAAATATTGAGTTGCAGCTGACAAGTGGGACTTAAAATGAAAAATCTTAATAGAAAGTATACAACATTGTTATATTCAATGCAGATTGTGTGTGTTTTGGTTTTTTTCAAGCGAAAATAGTAAAAAGATCACTATCATAGGGAAAATTTATTGGGGTAGGGGTAGGTTTTTCGGTATTTAGAGTCACATTAATCACTCCTTGTTTTTCTAAACAGTGTTTTAAAATTACTAATGTATCGCTTAGAACAATTAAATGGCATAGTTGCAGATGAATCCTCCAGATTTGACATATATTACGATTTAACAATGAACTTCGGAGAAATCTGAAATGTTGACAATTTCAACTTTTCATCAGTTTGGACTAAATATTGAGTTTTAGTCAACAAATGGCTGTTAAAATACCGAATCATGATGAAATTCATGCAACATTGTCATATATAACAAACATTTTGTGTTGAAGGTATTTTTATGCGAACTTAGACAAAAATTTGTTAGGGAAAATTTGTTGGGGTAGGGGTAAGATTCTCTGTATTCAGAGTCACATTAAACACCCCTTGATATTCTAAACACTGTTTTAAGACAACTCATGTATTGCTAAGAACAATTAATTGGCATATATGCAGATATATCATCAAGATTTGGCATACATAACGGGTTAACACTGAACTTTGGACAAATCTGAAATATGAAAAAATCCCATTTTTCATCAATTTCGGGCACAATGTTAAGTTTAAGTCAACAAATGGCTGTAATTTATGCTACATTGTCATATTCAACGCACATTTTGCGTGTTTGGGTTAATTTGTTGCGAACATAGACAAAAAAAATGACAATTTTAAGGATAATTTGTTGGGGAAGGGGTAAGATTTTCGGTTTTTTGAGTCACATCAAACACTTCTTGTTTTCTTAACAATGTTTTCAGACAACTAATGTATCGCTTAGAACAATTGATTGGCATATCTGCAGATATATCCTCCATATCTGGCATATATAACGATTTAACAGTGAAATTTGGGCAAATCTGAAATATTGAAAATTCCTATTCTTCATCAATGTTTATCAAAATACTGAGCTTAAGTCAACAAATGGCTGTTAAAAATATGAAATCATGGTATAATTTATGAATCATTGTCACATACATCGTCATATATATCGGGTTCTTTAGCCCATCAAACTTACGCAATTTCAATATCTTAATTTCCTCAATATTTCATAGGGGTAGGAGTACGTTTTATAACGCTATGGAAGGTATTTGGCATAGAAATAGTAAAGATTTGGGTTCTTTGTAAAGCTTATACAATAAGCAATAATTTGATGCATCGTTTTTATAACTAGGAAGCATTTGGTCAACATTTTGAAGCAACTGAAAGAAAAATTTGAACGAAAAACGAAATTTTCCTAAATGTCGGTAGGTGGGTCTACTTATTCAAAAACGAAATTATTCAAAGGTCCCTGTATTTGGTATATTTGAAAATAAAATTTTGGTCATTTAAAATATGTTAACATTGTCTTAACCTGTTTTATATTGAAGAAATTAGATTGAAAAGCTAAAAACAATTTTCAGAATCGGGAATTGCGATGCACTTCGGGTCCTCTAGACCATCAAACTTATGCAATTTCAATGAAAATATCAGTTTTTTCGTCAATATTTCATTGGGGTAGGGGTACGTTTAATTGCGCTATGGAACGTATTGGGCATGAAAATTGTACAAAATTGGGTACTTTGTAAAGCTCATTTGATACCTGTTTTTTATAACTTGAAGGCATTTTGTGAACATTTTGAAGCAACTGAAAGAAAAACTTTAACGAAAAACGAAATTTTCCTAAATTTCGGTAGGTGGGTCTAAAAATGGGCCCTATTCCACCAGTGCGTGCAGGTTATGCTCCTATTAACATGTTTTATTTTGAAGAGGGGATGTATGCGGACTTAAAACATTCATATTTTACTAAATAGGTCTTCTGTATGTCGAGTATAGTAAAATGTATACTCAAAATAAAATAAAACATTATTTTTCAACATTTAACGTATGAATATTTAGAATTTAAGCAATTTTCTAGAGGTAGGGGATCTCATTTTGACATTTGTGAATTAACAAAAGATGTAATCAAACTTAATCGGTCTCACTATGTTGTTATAACGTCAAACAATTTTACATAGATATATTCAGATTTTACGATCCTAACATTTAAATTTCGAAAAATTGAAAATATTGAAAATACCGAAAATGCCCATTTTTTGCAACATATTTGACATTAAAAGAAGTCTTTGGACATGAATGATGTTATTTTTTCAACTTTATGTCACAACTGATTAGTTAAGAAGAAAAAGTACAGAAAAATACCAAAGCTGTTCATCTTAAAGGAAATAAGTTCAATGAAATCGTCACTTTCATCCTTTTTGATAAAGAGAGACACAATTTTTGTGTCCCCACATAATACAGAATGCACAAAATTCCTTAACTTATATTAATGATATAAAAATTAATAGCAAAATTCCTTCAAATTCTAAAATCTTAAATACTCCCATTGTATTGATATCATTAACAACAACTTATAACAACTAACTTCAAAAGATTAATCCCAATTATTTTGTCAAAAGGAGATAACATTGTCCAAGATTAGTTTTAATGTATGTTTGCCCTATAACTGCCTCATCGAAAACTTACTTTTTACATTAAAAGACATTTTTGCATTTTGGAGAACAATTTAAAGATTATTAGTTGAATATCAAAGATCATTTAGTGAATATCCAAATGAAAATTAAAATGTCTTCTCTTAAAGATTTGAATAAGCATTATTTTATCTGATCCAAGAAATAATTTTGTTTTCTCATTGCGAAATAATGTAGACCAGAGAAAATAAAAAATCAGAAAATTTCCATTTTGCCCCTTTTTGTATAAATAATTGTCGGACTGATAAAAGGCATGATGCTATCTGTACTTGTGTAGGTATCTGTTTTTAGTTAATGGTAAACAATAAATCACATTTCACACTAATCACAAATTAGTAGCTTCTGAAGTGAAATATAATTAAATACACAGTGTTTTATTTGCAATAAAAGGGGTTGGAATTTGGTTTTGTTAAGACAGACGATTTTTTTCAAAAACAACGGCAGTAGAATACGGAAGGAACAAAGGAATTGATGATTACAAAAGTGGAATTTAAAAGACATGGCAAAAACGGCAACAGAGAAAAACAAAAACAAAACAGGGACATGAGACAGCCACAATAGACGAAAACAAAAAAGACTACATTAAGAAATAAGGCACTTATAGTGTGAACTCCCATGAAAACCGGGAGTGACATCAGGTGCTCCGTTGGGTAAGCATGGCCTTCTCAACTTTTACCCTTCGAAGCACATGATGTCACTCCAGCTTTCATGGGAGTTCACACTATGAGTGCCTTAGTTCTTAATGTCGAAAAGACATAAGTTGTCGAAGGGCGCATATGAAAAAACAAAATTAACAGTAACTTCGGTATATGTTTTATATCCAAGAAAATGTTTTAAAAGACTCAAAGTGATTTTCAGAATTGGAAATTTTGCTGCACTTTGAGTTCTATATGCCATCAAATTTGCGCAAATTGAAGGTAAACATCAAACTTTTCGCCAATACTTCATAGGGTACATTTCATTTCTCTGTGGGGTATAGAAATCGTAAAACATCGCTCGATGTCTAAAGCTTATGCAATAAGCTGTCACTTTATTAATCTTTAATTACTTTGAAGCATCGGTCAAAATTTTGAGGCAACTGCAGGAAAAATTTGGGGTAAAACCTGATTTTCACACATTTTGTGGGTGGGTCAAAGAATGAGAACTTTTCAACCAGTGCATGCATATAATGCTCATGTTAGCATGATTTATTTTGAAGAGGGGAATGTAAGCAGACATAAAAGTTAGGTGCGATTCGGGGAGGGGGGTTAGAACAGAGAGCCACATTACACAGCATTAAACAGATAGTTTGGTTAATTCACACTAGGAGGAAATCGTATTAATGTCGACATCTTGTAAAAGAGAATGATCAACAAGTACAAATCACATCGCATTAACTAAATGCGGCAGAATCAGGGTGTAACATCCGAAAAATGTTTAAATACCAAACTGCCTCTTCAGTTCTATTATTGATTTTTTTCTCAAATTTTGTGACAAAGTAGTTTGTGACTTGTGAGAAAATGATCGAGAAAAAATGGGGGTCACCGACTAAATTTTGTCGCTATGGTATCTCAAAGTTGGCAGTCTTTCCAGAATTATTGTCCCCATTCACACTTTCCTTAAATGAATCCTATTTCTTTATTTTAAAACTTAAAATCATTTTTTTTTCTGGTGGAAATTTAGAATACCTACCAAATAAAATTAAAAAACTTTTATTTGTACGACTGTAGGGTGTTAAGAAATCACAATTTTCCGATTCCCGACAAGAAACACGTGTAAGAAGAAAATAAAGTTATCCGTATAGATAAAAATTGACTGTTGATTTTTCAACGATAATCAGGTCATGACTTAATCTTAATCTTAATCTTTACATTGATATAAAAAAAAGCATTTTATTCTCCTTTTTATCGTCAATTTGCCAGAATTACGTTGTCCGCCTCTTAGAAAAAATGAATCTGACGTCATACTTCAGATTTCCCGCAAAAAGTTCATTTGGACGGTTGAACG
>MJUU01074351.1:53209-64176 GCA_002080025.1 Modiolus philippinarum
TCGTGAAATTGACGTTCAGTTTTGACAAATCAAACTATCTATTACATAATTGTTGCATTAAAATTCCGTATCATTGGTGTTTTGACAAATTTATGTTTACCGTTCCAATCTTTTCACTTGATTTGTTGGTCTTTCATCTTTTAGGTATTTTGTGTTTTCATTTCAGTAGTACATGATATAGGTGTTAGATGTATTGGAAAGACAAAATACTTTTGACTTTAACTGTAACTCTGAAAACATTTTTTAAAGTTACCGTATTCAGAGACATGTTATGGTTTTAGTCATATAAAGTATTTAGTAGACAACAACAGAAAATTTGGTTTTAATAGTACCGAGGATAATAGAATGATACGGAGAAAATGAGTTTAGATTTTAGCTGTACTGATGAGGCAACTTGTTTTCCAAAGTCACCATGGTAAATGAAAGGATATGGAGTAAATGCACATGAGACAAAGTCTCTAGAAATACATGGTAAAAACAAGCAATGGAACAACTCTTTTATTGTTGTTCTTCATCTTGAAGTCACCATGAGGCCTTCAACAATAAGCTTTGCTCATACCTCATAGTAAGTTCAAGACGGCCCCTGGCACCGGTTTGAGCTGAATTCTTTCCTAATTATCGAGCAACGCTACCTTCATATGAAAATGAAAGGAAATTGGGTGAATGTCAAGGAGACAACATCCCATATCTAGGTTAAAACGACCCAAAACAAAGCATATATTGGTCACCGTACAGTCTTAAACACAGGGAGGAACCTCACACCATATAGCAAGCCCTAAATGGCCCCAAAATTTAAAAAAGTGAATAAATAAATGGAAACAAACCGCATCCAATAACCTAAATGTCATGAAGACAATTCACACAGGTATTGTCCAGACAAATGCTCGCAGTTACTGACATCTAGCTAAGGACATAATTTCCGTTGACTATGATATCATGTTTTCATTGGTCATGGTTGAGGGATTGTCCTCAAACGTTAATTAAACTGGCAAAGTTTTCTTACAATCACTGTCATCCTTTGCCCGACCAAAAGCACCAATGTCTCAAGGTAGTGGACGGTTACAACATATAGACAAACACAGGGCACTCATCAAGTCGAATATAAGAAAACTTATGAAATAGTGAGATGTGGACACTTTTAATAGTTGGTCAGAATTACATTTCGGAATTACAAAAATAAATGCCAAAATTTGAATGTGTGTGTAGTATATTCATATGAGTAATTCTCACAAGTACACCATAACTGAAATATATAGAGTATACATCTCTCGCACGGGGAATCAATGTAATAAATCTTACATATTTTATGATAATCTTTATAATAGCACGTATCATTTTTTGCAGTTTCATTATCCATATATGGAAGGATGCTTAAGCTTTATATTCTTATATTCTTTAATTAACTCAAAGCATGACAAGCATGAAAAGTAATGCTCTAAGCTTTAACACATCAAAATCGTTCGCCATTTATGGTAACCTCGGTATTTAGTTATTTATTATGTATACGATGATTTAAACCAACGAATATTATCAATGAATGATATTTTAATGGAAAATAGATACATACAAATCATGAGATCAATTTTCGAAATATTCATCCAATTTCCAAGACCTAAGTATCTTTCTGTGCTGTGCTACCGGTGTTTGAAACATTTGGGGTTAATGGTTCGAACGCAAATGTTGGCTCTGCTGAACTTGAGGAAATGTTTCTAAATGGTAATATTGAACGCAAAGAAAAGCTTTAATAAGCGCTTTTTTCTCGACTTAGAGATATCAAAACAAAGTCTTTTTTGTTGCCTATGTAATGGTGATATTGAATAATGGCGGTATGAAAACATTGAAAATTTAATCTCTTCGAATTGAAACAGATGCCACTTGCCTGACAGTCGCAATAAATGTGTCCAAACGATGTGATTTGACTAACTCATGTTTTTTCTAGGACAACTTACAGTGTCTTTGTATTTAGTAGATGACAGAAATTAAAACAAAACAATAGCACATAACACAGTATTCGTATTACTAGTTGAACCAGTGTCTCCAGTACTGGAAGTACCAGTATTTTATAGTATCTACAATACTGGTTGTACCAGTATTTTCCAGAATCAACAATACAAGTTTTACCAGAATTTTCCAGTATCTTCATGTATCTGCACTAGTTGTACCAGTATTTTCCAGTATCTTCCAGTATCTTTCAGTATCGGCAGTACTGATTAACCAGTGTTTTCTAGTATATTCCAGTATTGTACAATACTTGTACACATATATTATACTAGTATTGTACAATGCTGGTAGTACTAGTATTGTGTTCATATTCTTCACCTTATTCGACAAAGTAATACAATGTGCTTGATTATATATAAAATTTTGTCTGTTTGCTTGTATATCCAATGACAAAGTGTTTAATTCGATATTGAAGTTGATGTCACAAACTCCAAAGATGGGGAAGTTTCATGGAAACGGTTCTATAATTATCTGTGTATCTAGTGCTTTTACATTCAGAACAGACTGAAATACATGTACCGCGTCCTTGGCGAAGCTAATTTGTCAGCATTACCTATTCAAAAATTATCCGTTTTTCTCCTTCCACCCAAATCGTTTCGAAAGTGTGTCTTTCTCTGCTTCTTGGTGTTAGATTCCTAAATCAGTTTTCATTTTCCTGTTACAGATTTTTCGCGATTTTTAATAAATCGCCCTTTCAAGCCATTTTATTTGGCGAAAATAAAAAGCGGGTTCACGGATTTTTTAAAAGACGTCACAAACGTGATAGGAAACAATATAAATGCATTGTTGTATGCGTACAAACAATAGGCTGTTTGGTCTTTAAAAAAAGAGAAAAAAAAACATAAAGATCCCGCTGTCATTTTTGTTAAGATCTGAAATATTTTATGTTTAATTACTATTTTCAAACACTCATTTAATTATCAGGTTATACTCATGTGCGGATTCATTGGCGGGATGAGAGCGAATTTGGTTGATTTCGTATATCCCTTCTTATCTGGAAAAAAATCGTGAATTCTTTCGGCGAGATATTCACACTAATTACACAATCGACTAAAACCTTTAATTTTCTTAAACTTAATTATGTATATACTATACGGTCCATTTCACTTAGAAGGAATAGGCTTATGAGTACATTACGCAATTTTTGTCTGCAGACTTTAGGCATGTAGTATATCTTGAGAGAGTACAATATGTGCCGACATGTACATGTTACGGCAAATATTGTCGTCCGAATCGACCCTGGTGATGTCTAACAGTGCACCTTATTAGGTATAATATGCATGTATATATTGTCGCCGACGATGATATGTAGAGAGGTAACATTATGTGCCGTAGCAGATTTTATGTAGAAGTATTCCGCAAAACGTTCAATAAACTTATTTATCATTCGAGGCATGCCTTAGTGCAATGTTATTATAAACAACACTTTAGCTAAAGGCTTGTTTTGACTTGTTGTAAAAATAATTTTCTCTTCGCCTTAATTGTATATATATTCAAATTATTACCTTTTTGGTATGTATGTTTATCTTCACAAGTTTCAATACATATTTATATCAACACGAAGAACAATTATTGTAATAAGTAAATAATAAAATAAATACTTAGACGTATCATAACAAAAATTACATCCGTGACTTTAGTATTAGATCATTTGTATGGCACGTAAAAATCACAAAAATACAAGAAACATAGCTTCTCGTCGAGATTGCACAAATTACTGGGTTTCTTTCTGATAGCAGCATCATTCCGATCGATATCGAGATTGTGGGTTTTTCGGTGAGATCTCGCATCAGAAACTAGTTCCTGATTAAAAACATAGTATATATACCTGAGGAAAACAACTAATTTACGTGAAAAACTAAATTTCGATCGAGATTTATGGACCTCAAATGTTTTTCTTTTTTTTTTATTTGACCTGCTCTGAATATATAAGGAAACGAATACCGGAGCAAAAAAGATGAAAGAGGGGATTCCAAAATAAAAACATCCACAATCTCGGCAATTCATACCCGACACGACAACATGACAAAGACAAAACCAATAAACAAAACTGAACAAGTACGCCACAAGACTAAAGCACTAGAAGTGTGGACCCGTGCAAAAACTGAAGTGCCATCAGGTGCTCCAGAAGGATAATCATCATCTGCTCATCGAGTGGCATCCGTCAAACTGCTAGAACAAAGTCCGGTTTGTAACAAGTGGTGTTTGTGAGTCCGGTAGAAAAATTTGGATCTACCCTATTATATACAGTCCGCAAAAAGTTAAGCATCAATTACTTTTTAAAGTTTCGCCAAGCAAAGATGTTGAAAGCTCTATGGATAAAATTGTGTATGATGACAAGGCCTAAAATGAAGCATGTAATGGAATTTTCTAGCTTTTGAAGAGAAAATCGAAAATCCGATTTTCGCAACTAAAGGAAAAACGATTCGTTCAGCTGAGATTTCCAGTCTCAACAATAGCTACAATATGGAGCATTGTGAGTTCAAATTCGCTACCAGACCATGCTTAAAGAGTAAATGAGTGACAATATTTCATAATTGTTAATTTCAGGCTTCAATGAACTGCTTTAATGGAATTGGAACGCATTCATATTTAACCAAAGGAAGACGAAGTGTTTTTACCTATAGTCCATTGGCTTGAATAACCCCCGTGCACCCCTCCACTTCCGAACCCCACCCACATACATCCCCTCTTCAAAATAAAACGTGTTAACACGAGCATAACCTCCACGCACTTGGAGAAGTAGGCCCATTTTTAGACCCACCTACCGAAATTTTGAAAAATTTCGTTTTTCGTTAAAGTTTTTCTTTCAGTTGCTTCAAAATGTTCACAAAATACCTTCAAGTTATAAAAAACAGGTATCAAATGAGCTTTACAAAGTACCCAATTTTGTACAATTTTCATGCCCAATACGTTCCATAGCGCAATTAAACGTACCCCTACCCCAATGAAATATTGACGAAAAACTGATATTTTCATTGAAATTGCATAAGTTTGATGGTCTAGAGGACCCGAAGTGCATCTCAATTCACGATTCTGAAAATTGTTTTTAGCTTGTCAATCTAATTTCTTCAATATAAACAGGTTAAGACAATGTTAACAAATTTTAAATGACCAAAATTTTATTTTCAAATATACCAAATACAGGGACCTTTGAATAATTTCGTTTTTGAATAAATTTTCTCTTTCTTTTGCCTAATATTATTTTTAGTAAACAAATATCATTGAAAATAGGTATCAAATGAATGCTATTATAGTTTCTTTACAACCATAACAAATAATGGCCGTTTTTAGGTAATATATACATATTATATCAACAAAACTTACCCCTACCTCAACAAATTTACTCTAAAATTGTCGATTTTTTTGTCTATTTTCGCATAAAAATAACCAGAAGACGCAAATGTGTGATGTATAGGACAATGTTGCATAAATTGTATTATGATTTTATATTTTAACAGCTATTTGTTGACATAAACTCAATATTTTGTCTGAAATTGGTGAAAAATGGGAATTTTCAACATTTCAGAATTGTCCAAAATCCACTGCTATATCGTTATTTATGCCAAATGTGGAGGATATTTCTACAACTATGCCAATTAATTGTACCAGGCGACACATTTGATGTCTTAAAACATTCCTAAGAAAAACAAGGAGTATTAAATGTGACTCTGATTACAGAAAATCTTATCCCTATCCAAACAAATTTTCCCTGAAATTGTCAATTTTTTGTCGATGTACACATAAAAATAACAAGAACTCACAAAATATGTGTTGTATGACAATAATGCATGAATTACATCCGAATGTGGTATTACAACAGCCATTGGTCGACTAAAACTCAATATTTCTCCAAAAATTGATGAAAAATTGGAATTTTCAACATTTCAGATTGGTCCGTATTTCATCGTTAAATCGCAATATATGTCAAATTGGTAGAATATATCTGCAGATATGCCATTTAATTGTCCTAAGCAATACATAATTGTCTTCAAACATTGTATAGAAAAAAAAAGGAGTGGTATATGTGACTCTAAATACCAAAAATCTTACAAACAAATATTCCCTGAAATTGGTGATTTTTGGTCGCATAAGAATAACAAGAGCATGCAAAATGTGTGTTGTATATGACAATGTTGCGTGAATTACATCATGATTTGGTATTTTAAAAGCCATTGGTCGACTACAACTCATTATCCCCCCCCAAGCAGCTATTTGTTGACATAAACTCAATATTTTGTCCGAATTTGATGCAAAATGGGAATTTTCAACATTTCAGAATTGTCTAAGGTCCACTGCGATATCGTTATATATGCTAATTCTGGAGGATATATTTGCAACTATGCCAATCAATTGTACCAAGCGACACATTTGGTGTCTTAAAACATTGCCATGAAAAACAAGGAGTGTTAAATGTGACTCTGATTACAGAAAATGTTACCCCTACCCCAACAGATTTTCCCTGAAATATGTGTTTTTTGGTATATGCTCGCATAAAAATAACAAGAACATACAAAATGTGTGTTGTATATGACAATGTTGCATGAATACATCATGATTCGGTATTTTAACACCCCTTGGTCGCCTAAAACTCAATATTTCTCCACAAATTGATGAAAAACGGGAATTTGATCATTTCAGATTTGTCCATAGTTAACTGTTAAATTGCAATATGTATCAAATCTATAGAATATATCTGCAGATATGCCAATTTATTGTTCTAAGCGATACATAAGATGTCTTAAAACATTGTTTAGAAAAACAAGGGGTGTTGAATATAACTCTAAATACTAAAAATCTTACCCCTGGACTAACACAATTCCCCAAAATTGTCAATTTTTTGTCTATGTTGGGATAAAAATAACTACTACACGCAAATTCTGCGATGCATATAAGAAAGTTGCATGAATACTATCATGATTTGATATTTCAAATCCCTGTTGTCAGCTTAAACTCAATATTTTATCCAAAATTGATGAAAAATGGAAATTTTTAGGATTTCAGATTTTCCAAAGTTCACTTTTATGTGGCAAATCGGGAGGATCTATCTGCATATATGCCAATTTATTGTCTTAACCGATATTGTCTTTACCGATACTATTTAAAAACACTGCTTAGAAAAATAAGGAGTGTTCAATTTGACTCTAAATACTAAAAATCTTACCCCTACCCCTACAAAATTAAACTTAAAAATCTCCAAAATATGACCATCTGTACATATAAATGAACAAAGCATACTAATGTTTTACTTTCTTTGCAAAAGATGCATTTGATACAAGATAATATGTAATTTTGAAACCAAAATATGGGTAAAATTGAATATTCTGGACGATTATCGTGAAAAACGGGAATTTTCAGTATTTCAGAATATTACGAAATTCAAAGTTAAATCGCTGAATAATTGCCCATAAACCTGCCGCATGATCTTATTTTTGATATATGGGAGGCTCTGTGTTTTTTGGTGTTTGAAAATGATATGTCATTGGACCTTGATACAATGTTAAAGCTTTTCAAGCTGAATAAAATGAAATAAATTATGTTGCATTGATATGTGGTAAGGGGTAATATGTTTGTAATTTATGAGACTGTAGTTAGTCTAAAAGGCTAAAAAGCATACTTTCTAATTGCTTAGATATGATGAAACGATATTTAATCAATATTTGCAAGTTATATATCAATTTCATGAAGTTTTTGCATCTCCAAGTCAAAACAGCAGAAATTCTGAAAAACGGAAAATTCCCATTATTCATACAATGTCGGACGGAAGCGTCGAAAAGAGACCTTTTGAAAAGTTTAAATGTACATAAATGATCTTCTGCATGACAGTTTTAGTGAAATACAGGCTAGAATATCCATTAAACATTACCTTTTTATCATTTAGAGCCTGAATAATTCATATTTCTCTTAATTTTTAGGGGGGAGGGGTGCTAATTTTGACATTTATGGACCTATAATACGTCTGAAACTAAATTTTTTTGCGTACAATTTGTTGCTAACATATCATAAATTATTACTGCATCGGCGATTATAAAATATATATTCAGATTTTTACGACCTGAAGTCAAAAAGTCGAAATTGTGAAAAATCTAAAATCCCGAAAAATTCCATTTTTCAAAAATTGTATACCGAAAATCAAAATTTTATGGACTTTAATTGTTTTATTTTCCAACATTGTATCAGGCATAACTAGATCAAATGACGAGAGTTGTTTATCTGAAAGGAATTAACAGCCTAAAATCGACATTTTCGCAATTTTTTGCAGGGTTAGGGGTAGATTTTTGAATCCCCTGATCATAAAATGGGCGTAAATACCCAAACTTGTATTCATTGTAAAGCATATTTAATTAGCTTTAATTTGATCCCAAATTTCAGTACACATTACTTACCTGTTAAAAGTTATGGAGCTTTAAAGAAGAAACTTATGTTAAAACGAAAATACAATATTTTTTCGGGTGTAGTATAAAAGTGGCCCTATACTGTCTATGCGTGCAGGTTATGTTCGTGTTAACATGTTTTCTTTTTGAAGAGGGGACAGAAGGACTAAAAATTGTTCTAATTTGGAAGTGGGGGTGCACGGAAAGTGTTTCCAGCCCACGGATTACTAAATTTATGAAAATCATTCAAGAAGTTTCCACTTTCCCAAAAATGTTCAAAACCGATTAAGGTGACAATTTTTAACCAAAAACACACAGATTTGGATATATTTGCCTCGCAATAATGGATAATGATCTTTGTGAGAAATAAAATCTTTGAACAAGTTTTAAAATTTTCCAGAAATCCTACCAAAAAAATTATCAAAGGAAGAAACTTGGAACACTGGACATCATTATCTGGGCATTTTGGGAGTTTCCTAAATCTTGCCTTATCTTAACAAAACTGTGCTAAGCTTGTCAAGATCGTGACAAGATCAAAATGGCCAAACAAGATCATTAACATATCTGCTAGTAATAAGTTTTTGAGACAGAAATTTTGCTCTGTTGACAAAATCGAAGTACAAAACACAGGCACAGAAAATAGCAAATGATTAATGCAGAAGTTGTCGAAAAGCCCAAATGCAGAAACTATATTAACAGTCGTTTCGGTATTTTGTTATTTATAATACAGGTTACCACAAACCACACATAAACAAAGTAAAAAAACAAAAGTAACATAAATACAAAATTAAAAAGAACTATAATATGCTGAATATTTAAAAAAAATATGAGAAAAAAAATAACATTTATAGCCAAAAACTGCTTTGTCATGATACCAAAACTATGATAATACCACAAACAAGATTGATATGTACCACAAAAACTTAATAAAATGGATAAGACAAAACAGAGTATATTCAAAATAAAACAATGAAGATATGGAAAATAAAAAAAGATAAATAGATTCAGAAAATTAGTAAATGCAAAATACTGATTTGATTAAAAAAGAATAATACCACAAACTAGATAGCTGTTTCCTTCCTTTGAACTTTATTTCGTAAATATGGTCAAAATCAGATGTATGGGTTATATGAATTCCAGTTGTTAAACCTTATGTATTCGAGGATGCAGCTATTTACGCCCGAAGAGACATAAATCACATCTGGATATCTAAAAATTCCAAAGGTTTATTGGAAAATCTTAAATTCGATTCATATTCTCAAAACATTTTATTTTTCCACAGTGTATACCACGCTTTCTCGTGATAAACTATAAACTGTAATCACGAATCAAGGGTATCATTCAAAAGCCTTTGCAGATTTACAGAAATTGTGTTGTATTAAGGAATAAATCAACATTTTTTTTTCAAAAACCAAAATGTAAAAGGAAAATTATGTTACGGTGAAAAACAGGTTGCAATGTGCTATATTTTCTAATTGATAATATATTTGTCACATTTGGAGTTGCCATTTATCAACAGCAAGTTGATGTACCAATGGCTGTTAGTTGTGCTCCTCTTCTCGGAGACTTCCTTTTATATTCATAAAAAACGAATTTCTTTGTTAAAGATAATGTTGGTGATGTCCTTTTCATCAACATTGCATTTTTTTGCTAAATGGATCCCATTTATATATCCGCCAGAACTAGAAATAAATGAAACGATATAAATCACTTAATCTACATCTTTTTTGGACTTATAATCGAATTTGACGAAAATGGTTATTTTTGTACTTAAATTTACGACAATAGGGGTGTTTTTAATTTCAAAATTATCAATATCCCCAACATGGACAGTAATATTCCAGCTTACTTTGCTTACGGAGTGTATGTTTCACAATAGATTCGTTTCGCAAGAGCTACAATAAATTATACACACTTTCTCACTAGATATAGTCATCTCCATGACCACCTTATTAATCAAGGCTTCAAAAATTTCCGTCTTCACGATCATTAAATTTTTTTTAATACGTTGTAGATTTAAGTCCCTTGTGGGAAGTTTTGGTCCGGACTTTGTTTCAAGATCCTTTTTAACTTAGTACTGTGGTGATCATTTCATTTAATTGTCTACGACTCTTCAATAGCAATTGCTGTTGGCTTGCAACCGGACACTACCGCAATGGAAGGGGAAGTTTGGCATGCAATAAAACTGGTTTAACCCACCATTTCCTTTGAAATGCATATAGCAGGTCAGGACTACTGCGGTCGACAATTTTTCAGGGTGTTTTCTACCTGATTTGTCTTTTTGTCTCATGGATTCGGCTCTAGCCAACTGTGTTCGGTAATTTTGTTATTACATAAAATAAATATAGACCGAATCACATTTGTCGGGTAAAAAAAATTCCCTATTTCAAACGGTAAAAATGAACTATTCCCCTATTTCAATCTTTGTCTGGTATATGAACTATACCCTTATTTATATGGAATAAAGGACACTTTTTTTGATACGGCCAGTATCAAGTGAGCCCGCTAAGGCGATCTTGACGCGTTACGCCGTGATGAAGTCAGTATGAAAAACAAAATGTTCTTTATTTCTTTATCGGTATTTCACAAAAT
>MJUU01074354.1:2736-14446 GCA_002080025.1 Modiolus philippinarum
GGGGGGGGGGGTCTAGTTGATGTTTGCAGGGTTTGGGGTCAATTCTTGTCTATGTTCTGTAGGAAGTTAATTTTTTTCTAGAAAAAACATTGAGACACATGGCACCTCCTATAGATCATCCAATATCCGCTGGCGATTATTTATTTACTTGGTCATCATCTCATAACGAACATTCATACAAAGTTTCAGTACATCCATTCATCGGTTCTCTAAAGGATCTTTGTATACATTTTCGATACAGTTCAATACTAAACTTAGTTTCCAGCTGGCAGCAATTTGAATAAATTGTCGTCACCAAATTAACCCCACTTGTTTAGCATATTAGAACCACTACAATTTTTTAATCTCTAGAAGAAAAGCTTTGTGTGTATATCCCATTGCAATTACTTTGAATTAGAGAAAGGCGCCAGTTTGATTTATATATTTAGATCCCTGTAAGAGACCTTTAAAAGAAAAAAAGTTACGGTGGACGCAATCTGATTGCAACAGTTCGCCCTGAGCTTATAGAGGTCGATTTTTCTGAAGAACAATATCATAATTAGAATACATCGAAATGAAGATTTAATTATGGATAGAAAAGCACCAAAGATGGTTATCGGGAAAACCTAAAACCTTGATTTGCCGTGAATGAGATTCGAGCTTAATTTTAAGAACTGAAACTTTAAAACAACAGTTTCGTGGAATGAACAATTAGGAACAATTTAACATACAAAGATAAAGAGTGACAACGATGCTATTGAATTTGAAAGAAAGCCTAGAAATGTATGGGTAGCGGGTTGAACGATTCAGTACAAACATAAAGCTAAATAAAAACAACATTGGTAAAAAAAAACATACAGGTTTGCGTAAAGAAGTAGGAGTAAAGCTAATTCGAGATTGAACATAGATTTAAGTTTTTGTAAGCGTCCCCACATTCCCTTACAGTTCCACTCTTTTTAATGACATTCTTAATTCGCCAAACTTACAGATATGGCAAGAAAAATAGCTTATTTTTTTGTAAACTCTAAGTAGCTTCATTTGATACCATTCAATATTTTTTTGTACTTCCAGTTTTTCACATACGTAGCTATACGTTTCAACTACAAACATTTTAAAATTTTCTCTTCCAATCTCAGTTTCCATGACAACACAAACTATTTTATTCCTAAAAACTCAGCATCAGTGAAGAACACTTGCTTCTTCAACATTGTTGTAATTTATTATCAAATACAAGTTCTTTTAAAACTGGCGACAATATGTGCCGAAAATGTACTGCACATATTGTCGCCGGCGACAATATGTGTAGGCGACAATATGTGCAGGGCGACAATATGTGCCGATATGTCTGCACATATTGTCGCCGGCGACAATATGTGCAGGGGCGACAATATGTGCCGTAACAATTGAGCGAGTGTTTCGTCCCAATTTAAATATTTATTAAGAAAACCATATCTTGGCATTAGGGTTTCGCCAAATTAAAAATTAATTGCCGTGTAAATCTATAAGTAAAGCATAAGAATAAAAACATAATTATTACAGACCTTTGTTTACTTACCACTCCAAAATCGGGCCTTTCCTAAATCCTTTATTTGATCAAACATTATATTTATTGACGCAAAAATTAACTTGTTCCAAGTATTTTCTTCATAGTCATGTATAGCCAAATCCGAAAAGTACCACTTTGATTTAAATATCAGACGAAACCAACATAGATTCCACGTATTTCTTATTTCCTGGTCCAATTTATCATTTGTTTTACAAAATCAGAAGCATTATTAGTCCCGGCTATAATGTAATAGGTCGAAATACGGAAAAAGTCATTTTAATTATTTCGTTTACTACTTTTTCTCCGCCATTTTGATAATTTACTCTACTCGATTAAACCTGCCCCTGGTCTAGGTTGAACTCGAGTAGGTTCAAAAGGTCAAATTGATGACGTTGCAGAGTAACTCGCACCGTTCGATTGGAACTCGAGTAACTAGAGTAACCCGAGTTAACCAAATCGAAGTCGACCTAATTAGAGTTATTGATACACTGGTCAAATAATACAAAACTTACCATGTTCAATAGACCATGAAACTGAGGTCATGGGCAAACGCCGTATAGCAGACTGTCGTGTACTAACACAGAGCAAGCTATCTCCCTCACGCAAAGCTCTGTCCTTAGCTGATTTTGGCTTTACATTTAGATCATATTAGTTATTTGTTCTCTATCAGTTTTTAAACATCTTTGAGTTTATGGTCTTCCAAACGTTTAGATTTTATCTGCACTGATGAGACATGAGTTGTCGAAATGCGCATATGCAGAAAGTAAATTCACAGTAACTTCGGTATTTAGTTATTTGTTATATACCAATTATCCTTGCCCTACCACTTGTACATTGCAATTACTTGAAATCAGACCTAATTACAAAAGCTCTTCCAAGGCACTTAACCAAAAAAATAGGCCAAGGTCAAAAGGACATGTACTAACCAGGACAAAGCTCTTTACCAAATATCATTAATCTACCACTTGTTGTTATTAAGAATCAGACATAATCAAAAAAGCTTAACCTCCGTACAAGTACGTGAAATTTAGTTCAAGGTCAAAAGCCATATAGCCGACAGTCATGAACTACTTATTGAACCCGCATGCTAAATAAGAATACCCTATCGCTTACACTTATTGAGAATCTGGTGAAATCAGAAAAACTGAACCATGTTCAAAAGGCCATGAAATTGAGGTCAAGGTGAAAAGCCATACGGCAGATTATCATGCCCTTATCAAGACCACGCTATATACTAAATACATGTATCATTCACTTAGGGACCGACCATTTAACCTGAAGGGGGGTTATGTTTTTTTTTCTGGATAGAAATTTTTTTTCACGTGTATCAACAAAATATTTTTTTTTCAAAATTAACGTTATTTTTTTGGGCAGCGAGCCTCCGACAGAAATTTTTTTTCATCATTTTGGCAGCCAGATTATTTTTTTCACATAAAATCGGCTCCAGATTATTTTTTTAGAGAAAAAAAACCATAGCCCCCCCCCCCCCCTTTTCAAGTTAAATGCGATATTGCAATACCAATCCCATCATCCTCTACAAACCTGTTCCCAGTACCACCTATAGTAAATGTTTATAATACTTTTCAACTTCCACAAGGAAACAGAAAAATTAAACCCCGCCCCGTTTTATCAGGACAAAACTGGACGCCATTTTGATTTTCGAGAATCTGAAATTCCTATTGGTCAATAGTCTTCTGCACATGCGTCCCCCTCACTGCGCAAGCGTACTCCTCACTTCCCCCAAGAACTATCTAAATATTCTGAAAGATTTAAAAAATCTTTTTTACAAAAAAAATTCTATAGATATCAAGAAACATTTCATCATAAATGAGCTTAATTTCTATATATATAAAATGAAACAAAATATAATTTCATTTTTCTGGTGACATTTAACCGGACAGTCACATGCCAAGGTCAAGGTCACAAGGTCAAATATTTTGGTACCAACTGGAGGGTCTCTCCACATAGAACACACATGCAAACTATGAAAGCCCTATCACTTACCATTCAAAACGTATGCTCAATGTTAAAGTTTTTATGCAGTTGTTCACAGGCCAAGGTCAAGGTCACAATGTCAACTATTCTTGTTTCAACTAAAAGGTCTTGCCACAAGAAATGCACATGCAAAATATGAAAGCCATATCACTTACCATTCAAAATATATACCCGGCAATGTTAAAGTGCTTTATTTTTTTTTCAAAAAGTCCATCACATGTCAAGGTCAAGGTCACGAGGTCCAAAATTTTAGTATCTTTTGAAAGGTCTTGCCACAAGGAATACACATGCAAAATATGAGAGCCATATCACTTACCATTCAACAGATATAACCAATGTTAAAGTTTGTTGTGGACAAACAGACAAACAAACAGACAGACCAAAAACTATATGCCCCCCGAATCTTCGATTCACGGGGGCATAAAAATTGAATTCAATCTCAAAAGCCTAATGGCAGTCTGTCACGTACTAACCAAGACCATGCTATATACCAAATATTACTGACTTATCATTTGTAGTTATATTGAGAAACAGACCTTACTGAAATTCGATGAAAAATAAAAAAATAATTGGTTATTAGACAACTGCACTTCCTGTTTGGCCCATTATAACTGAAAAAAGTAGGAGATATGTTAAACCTGTCACATACGATCTAAATCTCACGTTATAAGGCATCCAAAGAAAAAATCCGATTGTAATCCAATGAAAAATAAAGATTTCACATATTTAGAAAAATTGCAACTTTGGCCCTTTTGATCCCTTATAGCTCGGAAACGGTAAGAACTACGCCAAATTCGTTGACATCTATAATACTAAATTAAGGGAGCCGCATCTCCTCAGTAACCATAGAAAATGAAAAGTATTTACTACATGAGTTATAAAAAGATGATTTGTTCCTCCTAAATTTGTCTTTAAAGCGATCTTTTTTTTTCTTACAAATCGCCTATTTTTGTGAAAATATCGTTTCCGTCCCAGAGCTTATAAGCTTTCAAGCAAGCTCAATACTGTTAATAATATTCTGTTAGTCCTAAAAATAGCGTTATTGTGATTTACTGTAATGTGAATGTTAAATGGGCCAAATTTGCAATACACCATCTTATATTATTGAAATACTTTCAAAAATCACATACGAAAGCACATCATTTTATGGCCGTGCATCCGTTTGTTAAAAAATACTGACACTTGTCTGGCTTGTTAGTTCATTGTTTTCAAAAATATTCATTCAATTATAATCGTAAATTTGCGAATGTTTGTTATGCAACGATCTGTCATTTGACGGAACAAGAAGGGTATGGGTACCGGGGGTTAGAACCCCCTTTTTGGAAAAATGGGACCTCTTTTCTGGAATGTTTTTAAATTTCGTGCAAAATTTAGACAACTGACAAAAAAGGCAAAAATATGTCCTGGAACCCCCTTTTTTCTTGAACTTCACTGGAATTCTCCTTTTTCGGAGAATGAATCCGCCGGTTCTCCGATCCCCTGCCCTGTCGCGCCTCATTAACCGCAATATGATAAATAATGAAATGGAATAAACAAACTATCAACGATTCGATTGAAATCCTGTTTCTACGTATACCACACAAAATAAGGCAAAAATAAGAATGTTATTCGGTATGTAGCATCATGGTGAATGTTGAAACGGAGAAAATATTGTTGTAACATTTTATCAGCAGCTACACAGCCTTTTATATTTGGTATTCAGCATATACCTTCTGATTTGATACCAGATCTGTTGCCTGTCTACTTCATGTTTGCGGACTTGGTTAATATTTGACAATAATGGTAAATATTTAAAATTTTCGTAACAGTTTTCTCGGCAACTACTTATCATATGTTTTTGCTATGCAGCATCAGGTGAATGTCGAAGGTTGTAACAGTTTTCCCAGCAACTACATTTACGTATCACATCCATTTGATATTTGGTGTATGCAGTTTCAGCATGAGGTCCAATGATACTGTCGGTTTTAATCTCAGGTCTATTTGCTGTCAACTTCCTGTTTGCCGACTAACTTCATTTTTGACAATTATGGTCAATAGTAAGAATTATTGGTAACAATTTTCTCGGCAACTACTTATCGCAGTCTTTTGATGTTTGGCATGCAGCATCAAGCATGATCAATGTTCTAACTGTGGGATTTTATTTCATGTCTGTAGCTCATCTGCTTTCTGTTTAAGTAACTCCGGTCATATTCTAGAATGGTCCATCCGTCAGTCCGTCTTTGATCACTTCCATGTCGAATGATAATCCAGTCAAACGTTGATTTATTCAGGACTACCTAAGGAAGATGCCTTTCGATTTTTAACGCAAACCTTGCTATTAACATTATAACAACTTACTCGAGATATCAGAATTGTTAAAATTTTCCCGCGATTTCGCAGGCATCTCCTAGTACTAATGAAAGCTTACAAGGAGAGGAATCCAAAGAAAAAAATCAATCGAAATACGATGATAGATCAAATATGTAGATAATCTGCATCTTTGTTATTTGGTCCTGTTTTGTCCCTGATAGCTCGGAAAGGAAACAAGTTATCAAAAATATGTTGATGGAGCGCCATGTTGATATTTAATAAAGAGTCCATTGCAAAAACAAATGCATCAAAATCAGACTAAATAAAATGAAACATTAACAAAAAACAAAAAAATTGTGAAATTCGCCCTTTTAAGGGTGAGCTTTTGCCATCACTTGGCGTCCGTCGTCCGTCCGTCCGTCGTAAACTTTTCTTTAAAAAAAACTTCTCCTCTAAAACTACTGGGCCAATTTAATTCAAACTTGGCCTGGGTCATCACCAGGGTATGTAGTTTAAAAATGTGTTCGGTTAGTCCGAGAACCAAACAACATGGCGGCTGTTACTAAAAATAGAACATAGGGAGTAAATTGCTGTTTTTGGCAAATAACTCAAAAACCGTTGCAGATATAAAAAATCTGACTGGGGTAAAATTGTTCAAAATGCCGAGATCTATCCGCTCTGCAATTTTGAAGAAAATCGGAAAACCCGTCTAAGGGTTACACCATGATTTTTACCATGTATTTGTAGAGACTTTGTCTCATGTGCATTTACTCCATATCCTTTTATTCACCATAGCCCTTTTTCCTTAAATTCTTCAAAATTTGTGCATTTTTTTATTTTTATTTCAAAAACTGTAACAGATAGAGGTGAAGTGTAAATTGGAAAAATGTTCTGCATATCAAGATCTACATACTCTGATATTTTGAAGAAAATCCAAAGGCCTGTGTCTGATTAATTGGCCGTTTTTCACCATTTTTTTTCCAATGCCATATGGTTTATTGGTTATTTCCCTTTAAATTATGTGTTCAAATCTTCTTTGGTTAACTTTTTTCGTTTAAGCTTTAGAGAAATTCCCTGCTATCACTTTATTAAAAAAAATATATATTTCTTCCATAATTAAGAGCAAAAACAGTGTTTTTGTGCAAATTTCTACAATTTTTTGCAAAAATACTTTCTTAATCTTTACCTTATTTCATGTCATAATGATTTTCCTATATAAATGTATTGTGTCATACAGGGACATCAGTGTTTAATCTTTACAAACATAGTTGACATGAATGTTGCAGAAGTTTCTTACCTTCATAGACTGTATAATGTTTTTATTATACAAAGCCTTTAGTGAGCAGTTGATGAAATTAACCTTGAGAACCACTGAAAGGATTTGAACAGAACTTGGCATTAATGATGCTTATGAGATGCTGACGAAGTATTGTGACTTTGATGCCTATATGTCATCCAACATGGCCATCTGCGGGGAACTTAATTTATTACTCGACTGTATGAAAAGAGCATACAAAGAATTTTTTATCTGAAACAACTTGGTTAGTTAGAATAAAACTTAATCACAATTTACCTTAGATGGTCCACTTCAAAACAGATGTCCTTCAAGTCTGCACCTTATGCAAATTGGCTACCAATGGGAAACATAGTTTAATAAAGGAGTACATTCAAAGATCTTCTTCTTTAAAACCATTTGGCCAGTTGAAAATAAACTTTGGCACAACACTTAATTTTCTTTAAAATTGTGTCCTGCAGATCCATCCCTTATCCAAGATGGCATGCAATAGGGAAAAAAGTTAATTAAAGTTGGATCATATAACATAAATGTTTATTTACATAGTTTGAATATTTGAAGTTATGTATTGGCCATGGTCCAGGTGAGCGATACAAGCTCTTGAGAGCCTCTTGTTTCTAATGATGTAATAAAGCCGTTTGTCGGGTATGTGCATTTAATCAAATTTGTACAGTCAAGTCACTAGCCTATACAGTTTCGTAAAGTTTGATTCATTAGACTATAGTCCGTTTGCTGGAAACACTTTCCGTGCACCCCCCCCCCCCCCACACACACACGCACACACACACTTCCGAACCAGACCGATTTTTTTCAGTCTTTCTATGTCCCCTCTTCAAAATAAAACATGTTAATACGAACATAACCTGCACGCATAGACAGTATAGCGCCACTTATAGTACAACATGAAAAATTCTTGTATTTTCGTTTTAAATAAGTTTCATCGTTGAAGCTCCATAATTTTTCAAAGATAAGTAATATGTACTGAAATATGGTACAAAATTAAAGCTAATTTAATATTCTTTACAATGAACACAAGTTTGAGCAATTTACGCCCTTTTTATGATCTGGGGATACAAAAAAATGTACCCCTCCTCCTGCAAAAAATTGCGAAAATGACGATTTTAGGATGTCAATTCCTTTCAGATAAACAGCACTCGTCATTTGATCTAGTTTTTATGCCTAACGTATCATGTGTGATAAAAAGTCCATTAAATTTTGATTTTCGGTATAAAATTTTTGAAAAACGGAAATTTCGGAAATTTAGATTTTTTCACAATTTCGACTTTCTGACTTAAGGGTCATAAAAATCTGAATATATATTTGTTAATGGCCGATTTTATAATGATATAATAACTAATATATTAGCAACAAATTGTGTGCACGCATTTTAGTTTCAGAAGTAATGTAGGTTCAGAAATGACAAAATTAGCACCCCTCCCCCTAAAAATTAAGGGAAAATTTGAAAATTGGAAATATTCAGGCTCTAAATGATAAAAAGATCATGTTTATGGGAATTCTTGTGTGTATTTCACTAAAACTGACATGCAGAAGATCATTTAAGTAGATTTAAACTTTTTAAAAGGTCTCTTTTCGACTCAATTGCCCGAAATTGTATGCAAAATTGGACTTTTTCATTTTTCAGAATTTCTGCTGTTTTGATGTTTTGATGCAAATACTTCGTGAAATTGGTAATAATTTGAAAATGATGATAAAATATCGATTCACTATATCTTTGCAATTAGAAAGTATATTTTAAAACATTTTAGACTAACTACAGTCTCATAAATTACAAACATATTACCCCTTACCACACGTATTCAACACAATTTTTCATTTTATTCATCTTGAAAAGCTTAAACACTATAAAGGTCCAATGACCCCAATGACATCTGGGAAAGATTAAATCAAATCACCAAATTTTCCTGATTTAGCCCAATCGCGTGTCTTATGCTGCCTGTCCTGGGTTGGTAGTTGGTCAAAGGTTGTTGTTTGTGCTTCTGTTTCTTGTTTGTGTTTGGTGTGTTTGTGGCATTTCGGAATGACTGTCGGACAACTAAACCGTCGTACTATTGATTGTCAGACTAACGACTATCGGAATATAATGACTGTCGGATCATTGACGTATTACGTGATGCCTATAAACAGTTACACCAGAAACCAAAACATATGTCCATGCCTATAAGATGCAATACTTATACATATGGCTGTAAAACTGTAGTAGACTATATACAAAGGCGGTCATATATGTACTTCCGAAGTCAGGAATATGTTGGTCATTGGCTTGTCCTTGTCTTCTTATACTACTGAAGTTTCCTGATATTCGGGTTATTGGATGTGGTTTGTTTCCATTGATTTATTCACTTTTTACCTTTTTGGGGCCATTTAGGGCTTGCTATATGGTGTGAGGTTCCTCACTGTGTTGAAACCGAACGGTGACCCCTAGATACTTTGTTTTGGGTCGTTTTAACCTGGATATGGGATGTTGTCTCCTTGACATTTATCCCATTTCCTTTCTTTTTCATATTTTAGATCGGTAAGAATCACTGTGAGATAAAAATATTTTTATATGTCAGAGTTCGATAAGAATAAGAATAATACTTAGAACATTTTATTCACCAATCATGGTCCCATAATAGGCAAAGAATCAGACAAAATAACAATGATTGAGAAAAACATATTATAGGAAGCGAAATATATTTTGGAAACTGCAATTTTGTTCCCAATACTACGAGTTGAAAAAAAAAATCCCTGCGTCGAGAGTTATCGTTCTTGGAAATATACGCAAATGGACACATCAATCTTTAAGAGAAGATTTCTAAAATATGTGTAAAAAATAAAGCATATGAATACGTTGCTTGATGGCCATTCAAACATGTTGATGGTAAAATCGAAATGAAAAAAAAAACAGAATAAAAAGTTTTACTGGGGAACTCTGGTACGAAACTAAAGATAAATCCATTCGGAATTCCACTGCATCGAAAAGGGCATGATAATAACCGAGAAATTACGAATGAATATATGCAACCATGACAACGATAAAGCGGATCAATATCGTTACGCAAGAGTATATTTGTTTATACGCTAAATTACACTGAACTTATACATAGTCATGCAGTATAGAAAAGACGCCAGGGAAGGTTTTGTCAGCAAACTAAATGCAGCTATGTAGTTACTTCGCGACGGTTGTTTTCACTACTTAAATAAAGATTGCATGATCATTGACATTGCGACGACAAGTTGCTATTGTAGACGTGCATCCATTGCTCATAGCATACGTTCAGGACTGGCATTTATTCATCGAACGTATCCATACAATCCATTTACAGGGAATCCAATCAAAATATGAAGTCTTACCTTGATGCAAAGCGTTGACAATACTCACTCCTTTGTCCCAAATTTTGACTCCTGCTTGGGGACTGCATCTTGTATACTGACGTATATTTGACCAAAAACTTTCCAAATAAAATGGCATTATGCTTTTCAATAACATAATGCTCAAATGATTGAGAAAATTCGTCAAAACAACAAGCGTCTGCTACCCTGGAAATATACTTCCAGCCATCCAGGATCGATAACTGCAATATTCAAAGGGCTTGAAGTACTGTGACTGGGAGTTGCGTCAGGATGTAGCATGTTGGAGTCATATATAAATATATGAAAATAGGAACAAAGTGTCACGACAAGAAAATGATTTTTCAGTGGAACTTGACTTCTTTCCATAATAAAAAGACCTATTTTTTAATGATTATATGATCATTTTTTTTTTATTTTCAATTTTATTTTATCGATATAAAATATTTGAAATTGAATCAATCAATAAAATACCAATAATTTTTTTTTCATTAATGGCAGGAATGTCAGGGCAATTGCATAATTAAGTTATAAAATTTGAGAATTGGAAGCAATGTAGAAATATGTGTTATTCTCTGCATATAGTCAATTAGAAGCTTTATCTATCTGATATTATACAATTATAGTCTGTGTATGAGGTCGATACGATGTTATATCGACCTGGGAAAAGCATATCGACCGAGGATGAAATCCGAGGTCGATATGCTTTTGCAGGTCGATATAACATCGTATCGACCTCATCCACAGACTACAATTGTTATATTATTAATTTACATGAACAATGAAAAGACCATTTTTATTGTTTGTCTAAATTATCAAATTCAAGATATAATGGAAATATTTCAAAATTAATATATTAAAAAGTTAATTAGCTCTATAATATAATAAAAGTGTGTATGTACATGTAATTGATTCTTGAAAAATAAATAAAATAAATTTAAACAAGATTATAAACATTAATAGAAACATGCGATATGCATTTCTATTTTAGTAACATGCGATGTAACTTTTTGATATTCTGTTTTCTAGTCAATCTCTAAAAATACAGTGGGTCATGTAGTCAGTTCTCCACTAATCAAATTTCTCAAACGATATCACTGTCGTGTACCTGATGAGGATCGGTCATTTCAAGATGGCGGAGGCGACAGAGAAAAACAGATAGGTCTCTTCTATATGAACAATATCACATAATCCTTTTACGATTTTACCACATGCATAGTTTTAAGACAGCAAGCGCACGTCAAATAACATCAAAC
>MJUU01074354.1:18327-28358 GCA_002080025.1 Modiolus philippinarum
CTCCCTTTTTGGAATTATTTTGAAAATTTTTCCTATTTTTACAGACTTTGGAACTTAGTCATTTTTTGATAGACTTTTTCAACAGAGGATACCTATTTTGTGAAATTAACTCCTCCTACAGTTTTCAACCTTCATTTTTGAAACTTCACAAAATGTTTTTATATATTTTATAGATAAGCACCTCCCTTTTTGGAATTATTTTGAAAATTTTTCCTATTTTTACAGACTTTGGAACTTAGTCATTTTTATCAACATTTTCAACAAAGGGTACCTATTTTGTGAAATCAACTCAACCTACAGTTTTCAACTCTGACCTTTGAAAGTTCACAGAAGGTTTCTTTACATTTTGAAGATGTGCACCTGACTTTATGGAATTATTTCCAATATTTTTTCATATTTTTCCAGACCTTCTAGCTTAGTCAATTTCTATCAATATTTTCAACATACTCTATACACAGACCCTGTAGGGAACCTATAAAACAACACTTGATAGCTAGAAGCACTTAACGCAACCCGGCCATTTGAGTCTTTGACCCATTTTTGTAAATTCCTTCGGTATTGTACTGCCGTTGTTTGACAACGCACAACACAAGGAGTCCAAGGAGTCACAGCTACATCACATGAAAATATTGAAGCTGTAATATCCATTACCCGGTGGATCATTAGTCGTGCTTCAGAAAGGATGGTTCCAGTTGGGTTTAAGGAGAGTGTAGTTCCAGTGAATTTTTTTGTTGATTTTTTGCGTTTATTCAGCATATTTTTTTTCATAAAAAGGGGGTCCATAAGCCAGATCCTCCTCTCTTGTTCTACCAATGCCATCTTCCTATTGTCCCTGATAAATACTGACAAAGGGAAGGCCTACAGTATACAACAGTATTCAGCGTCGCTTCCACATAGGTTATACCTATCCTCATATTATAAGTCATGTTACGGCAGGATAACATTGAAAATACATAATATATACCATCATATATAATAATATTATAGGGTTATTGCATGAATATTGGGGAATATTGTCCCGAGTAGAATTTTATATTGCACGAGCTTGCGAGTGCAATATATATTCTTCCCAAATATTCATGCAATAACCCTTTTAGTGTATAGCAAAGCTAAAATTTCTATGAATAAGGGAATTTCTTATGTCAATGACGTCACGAAAATGACTTCATATTGCACTAGTGCAATATGGAAATATATTGCACGCTTACTTTTGGTTGCTTTCTTAGGGAAATATTATGTTACTATACAATAAAACTAATTATTAACTTTGATAGGGCTAATAAATGCACCAAACTGTTTAAAAAAAGATACATTTTCATTTGTAAATAACCAAATAAATTTCCAAGATAAATTCATACCAAAATGTTTTACAGTTTTCTTGAATCTTTTCCAAAAATATTTTTGCTTCACAATATAATAAACATTTTAATATAAAATGTTCTTCATTTTCAATTTTCCTAATTGAACAATACTGACAAATTCGTACAGATCTTTCAGCAGTGAGATCGATTATCCCTTTCTATTCTTAGAGCTTGCGCACTGATTTTTAATTTGCACAACTAAAGTCATCAAATTTGTATATATTGTACTCTTTCGATACGATTGATGGGCGTGGTTTGAACTTCTTTGAGGGTCAGATAACGCATATTAAGCTTAATATGCTATTTCATAACTATATTCTTGAATGCATATTTGATAGTGAAATAAAATATATTTTCAGATACGTCTTGTCTCAATCAAATAGACAAAATGGTTAACTACTTACTCATATCGTGACTTCCGTAAACATTACAAAGATTTAAAAATAAACGGGGAATCCCACTTTTTTTAGGTCAAAGTAAATTAGAAATTTCCAAAATATGAGTGCTCGCGGCCTTAGAAAACAAATATTTTTCTAAGGCCCGAAGAAATCCTTGTAAATATTTTAATCGATTTTTGGGCCAAAAATCGGGTATTAGAGAAAATGGGGTCGTGACAGGTGTAGATTTTCTGAGATGCAAGCCCGGGATGCAAGCGCCGGGTGCAAGCAACTCGTCTATTTGGAACGCTTAAGACTGCAATAAACATGATTATAGATGGCTTAGTAAACTTTTAAGTTCGCTTGTGTATACATAGTAACAATATCTGAAAACAATACAACTAACAGTAAATTAACATTAACATATATGGCACATTAATATTAAAATGAAGCACAAATGCAAGCACATAAAACTTGGACACATAGAAAAACAAAACTTACATAATGGTTACGTGATGGTAACGACTATATGTCCTAGATTTATTCTACCGTCTTGTTTTGTTATTTTTTGGCCTTCGATTCAAGCACACACACAAAGTAAACACATTAGCAGAATACATAAATAAATAATATCATACTAGGTCACCTAAATATAGTATCATGATAGTCGGCAATGGTGGTAAGTTTTGCTGTATCTATACTAGAATTACATTTATTAATATAAAATTTGCATTACCAAGTTGCATGCATGACTAATTTTACCATTTACAACTGCAGTTGATTTTTTAGCTGATTCATGTTTAACATATTCTCAAAAGAAGTTCTCTATTAAAATCAAAACATCGTCCTGTCATTTTCTTTGCTAAATGACTCAGGAAATCCTGCAAAAATCTAAAAATAGCTGCTGCTTCTTGTCCATGTCTTCGGGAATCCCGAGTAATTATTGAAACGTTGTTCCCGAAGAGCCTATCATTCCCGGAATGACGCAACATATTTCATGACGTTTGCGGCTACTTTGTGTTTCATACACACGCAATTTCAATGCGTCTCACAAAAGACTTTGAATACTTTTACCGTGAAGCCGAATACATGTATTTGTTTCTTACATATTTTTGAAGGTCAACATGATGAAGGTGTATCGAAATTTTTCGCTTCCAACAACTTCGGAACGAGAAAAAACTCCACAAAAACTCTGGTATTATTGGTTTTAAACTTCAATTAAGCAGCAGAATACTTATATTTTGATCGTTTTATACAACATTATGTTCGTTTAAATATTAACATGAATTCTCTGTAAGAACCAAAATAACTTGGAAATGGCATATCACAGATTTGATTGATTTTCTTTAATATGTTGCAAATAAACACATGAGTAACAAAAATAGTGTTAGTTCGTAATTATTGATCTCCGTCGCCATGGCAACCACGACTCCAATTTTGGGCCATTTCAAAAACCTTAAGATATGCACTTTTTAAATCCATTTTTTCAAGGAATATAAATGCATTTCATATAACTTATTATGATGTTAATTTAGAACTCAAAAACAAGGTTAACACTTCGTAAAAATATGATATAATAACGAGGCTATCGAATATATTAAGAAATTGGTCTTTTTTAAATGAAAATTTTCGAAAAAATTATGGTTATTTTGTCACTTTTCATGGTCAGTTTTCAGGAAAGGCACAAATTACATGTACTTAATAGTAACAAGGTCGTACGCAGCTAGGTTAGTTGTTCAAAAAAATATAAATATTTCGGTGGGGTAAGAATAAGTATCATAGAAGATCAATGTTAAAATTGAGTTACCTTGGTAACAAGGCAAAATTGGCCATTTCTATTAAAACTGTATAACAATGTAATTATCAATTACCAGACCCTAGATATCAAAACTGTTCCTCATATACAGCTTTAAGGCTCAGACTAACATGTAATAACCTTGGAATGATTTCAAGGTCATTTGCTTAGTCTTCAAGGTCACTTAGAAAAAAACGATCCTTTCCAAAAGCTCAATTTTCATTTGACCTTGACGATAAGAGCATTGACCTTGAAATTGTTTCAAGGTTATGATTAGTTTGAAGGATATCTAATCAGATGTATAATGAATAATTATTTGATCTAAGCTCCTTCAAACAAACACTAAATTCATAGCTATACAGTTTTCTACAAAAACGACAATTTTTGCCCTGTTTCCGTGGTAACCAACTTTAACATTAATTTTCTATGACACCAATTCTTACCCCACTAAGATTATGTATCTGATTTGGACAGATACTCCTTGAAATATTAGGGTTTGAAAAGTGCTAATTTAGGGTTTTTCAAATGACCAAAATGGACGCCGTCGTTACCATGGCAAAGGAGGTCAATTATAATAAATTAGTATTATTTTTGTGATTCATAGGTTAATATCAACCTATGGAATGAATATCAGCTAAACAGTAACATGCAGTTTCCCAACCTATATTAAAATTGTTTGGTCCTTACAGAGAATCCGTGTTAAAATATATATCATGCATTTGTACGTCATTAGTATCACATGACAAAGTACTCTCTAATTCTCATAGCTTTCCTCAGTTTAACTTGGGTTCGAAAATGGGTAATAGTATTTACCCTAATCCTCAACATTAGAATGTCGGTCAGCAGGAGATAATACGCGGGATCCTTTGAACATTCTCTATACTGTGTGCCCAAAGAAATCCAGCCTCATCATATATGATGAGGGCATTGAAGATGAATATCACTTCTTCTCAATATGTTCTCATTATGCATCACAGAGGGATATGTATATTCAGAAATTGAGTAAACATTTATACACAATGTCAAAATCTTATATCACTATATTAAAGATATGTTTTTTATATTCAATAATAAATCTATTGATATCCTAAAACTAACTGCCAAATTTATAAATGAATGTTTCAAGTGAAGAAAAAGCTAAAGCCTGTTTGGCATATTTCAATTCAAAATTGTAATTATCTGAAACTATATTTTTCATTATTTCTAGTATTTATTATGGTGAAAATCAGTAACTGAGACCCCACTGCCATGCCATGGTCAACATTGTTTTATATTTTCTTATATTTTCTATGTTTTAATTATCGTAATGCCATAACCATTTAATATGAATGTGTTTGAGCAATAAAATATTATTATTATTATCAAGTCTTCCAAACTATGTTTGGGAGACTTATTGTTTTTACACAGCTGTTTTTATTTCTCTCTTCTTCGCCACTGAACTTGTCCGGAAGTTTTCTCGAAGAATATTTTACCTATCTTTATGAAACTTCACAGGATGATGGATACCCATCCCGCGGGGTGCACTTGGGTCTTGAAATTTTCAAAATGGCTGCCGTTGCCATGGAAACGGAAAAAAGGCGGGAAAATTTCAAGTGCTCCAAATTGAAAGAAACTTCACAGGAAGCATGAATACAAATTGCAGAAAACATTTTCGGACAAAAAAGTTTCAAAATGGCCGCCGTTGCCATGGAAACTGAAAAAAGGCGGGAAAATTAAAAGTGCTACAGATTGGATGAAACTTAACAGATGGGTTGTCTAGATCATGCCGAACTCAAAAAAGGCCAGGGAGTTTTGGGAGACTTTTGTGTTTGTATCCAAACACAGGAACCTTAGTCATTTTTTTAACTGAAAGACGGGGGTTCCAGGGGTTGAAACAATGTCCAATCTCCCATCCCCATTTTCTAGAAAACACTTTGAATTTCGCGCAGAGTTTAGGCGAAAATTGAAAAAAAATTAAAATAAATTTTCAGGAATGACTGGATCCGGCAATGTCCGTGCTCTTATTGTAATGTATGATGTCATTAGAGCTAATTTCCAAGATCTTGTTGACCAAAACTTTGGTAAGCATGTTTGCTTTGCTTGCTCAGGCGCTTAAAGTATTGACGGCTTGTATAGATGGATGGAGACTTTATTTGTTTTCAAGGTGATACACATGTATCTATTCAATTTCATGTTACGAACATGTCAAATGAAATCTTAGAATAGTCTCAATCCATCTGTTGTAACACAAGAGCAAACAACAGGCAAGCTATATAGCCTAACCAATCATTTGGTCAGCATGACCTAAGTAAATAGCTCTAACTTCTATCTCAAAGGCATAGTTCTCGTATTCGCTGTTTGTTGCAACCAATCCATGAAACTGAAAAATTTTATACGTTAAAATTATATTATCTAAGCATTATCTTCCCAATCCATTCACTTCCATCCAAACCCTTGACAGATTTGGCATAGATTTACTTGACTGTCTCTCTACATAAGAAGCAAATAAAAGAGTCATTGGGATTATTTGGAAACCACTTGGAATAATTCAAAAAAGTATGAAATGGCCACTGGTCGAACCGAAGAGTGCCCATAATAGCAACTACTCGTGGAAAGAATATTTTGTTTCGAGAATTCGTTTCAATATTTTTGAACATACTTATGAACAGTGGTTAAAAGTTATGATATTTCTCTCAAAATAAATATGTTCAGTCGGTTTTACTTCGTGCTTTTGACCTGAGATGACCAACAATATCAAATTTGCATAATTCGGGAAAAAGCACATAATTATTTTTATCCCCGCACTTTCGAATGAAAGTTCGGGGATATTGTCGTTGGCCTCGTCCGTCCGTGTGTCCGTCCGTCCGTCACACATCCTTGCGACGCGAACTCCTCCTACATTTTTAGAATTAGGGGATGCGCAATAAGCTTTCGGATTTTTGATATCTATCTTGATGCAAACAAGAGGCCCCAAGATGTCGATTTGACAAAGACCACAAAATGTGGATTGTGACACATATGGCATGCGACGCAAACTCATCCTACATTTTTTGAATTTATGGATTTAACTTTGTTGCAGAATTGTTGCATACAGTCTGAAGATGCGCAATAAGCTTTCAGAATTTTGATTTCGGTTCCAACTTCGGTAAATTTCCTGAAAATGTCAAAGACTGATATTTTTGGACATTTTGGCATATAATCTTATATTTTGGCAAGTATTTGAAAAAAATAAAAATTCTGAAATCTTAGATTTCGAAAATGTGATTCCTATTTTGGTAAATATCCTGAAAGTCTCAAAGACCGCTTATTTTTTGGAATTCTACCTAGCAACCATACTTTTAGCATTTGTTTTGATAAGGTTAATCATTTTCACCAATTGGATTTCAAAAATATTTGATTCCAATTTTGGTAAATTTCCTGAAAGTGTCAAAGACCACATATTTTTTGGAATTCTACCTAGCAACAATACTGTTAGGATTTGTTTCCATTAGGGCAATCATTTGCACCAATTGAATTTCAAAATATTTGATTCCAATTTTGGTAAATTTCCTGAAAGTGTCATAGACCACATATTTCTTGGAATTCTACCTAGCAACCATGCTGTTGGGGTTTGTTTCCATTAGGGCAATCATTTTCACCAATTGAATTTGAAAAATATTTGATTCCAATTTTGGTAAATTTCCTGAAAGTGTTAAAGACCACATATATTTTGGAATTCTACCTAGGAACCAAACTGTTAGCATTTGTTTTGATAAGGTCAATCATTTTCACCAATTGGATTTCCAAAATAATTGATTCCTAATTTGGTAAATTTCCCGAAATTGTCAAAGACCACTAATTTTTGGAATTCTACATTGAAACCATAGTTAAAAAATTTGTTAGAATTAGAAGAAACATTTCACCAATTTGATTTCAAAAATATATGATTCCAAATTTGGTAAAATTCCTGGAAGTCTCAAAGACTACTTATTTTTGGGAATTCTGCCTAACAACCATGCATTCTTTTATTCCTTATGGTCAATAGTGATTGTCAATAGTTTAATTTAAAAAATGTTAAGAAAAATTATACCCAGGATCTATAGCTGTTTACTTGTTAAACAGGGGGTGCGGAGATCACTGTCGTTTCCGACAGTCGTTACTCTAGTTGTTTATGATAATAATATCATTGAATTATTTTTGTTTATCTTAATATATTTATGTATAATTGGATTTATTTGAGTTTATTTTAGAAAATTTGAGAAAAAAGACATACCGGTTATTTAATTTTTCAAAACTCGTCGTGCCATGGGCATATTGCATGTTTTGATAAATTCTTTATGCAAAAAAAAAATGTTTATAATGCATATATTTCACAAAAATGTCACTATTTTGATATATTTGGACTTTTCAAATATTTCTGACTTTGAAAACCAAATCCTCTTGGGCCCTATATTTCATTACCTTTTATGAAGAAAGTTACCCCCACCCCTGGAATAAAATAGAAAAAAGAAGGGAAACGGGGAATGTGTCAAAGAGACAACGACCCAAAGGGGAGCAACAACAACCCAAAGCCACCATAAGATCTTCAATGAACGGTGAAAAAACCCCACACCCAAAAAGTTTTGATTTCGCGTAATATATTCATTTCTATATATTTATTTAATTTTCTCGGACGATCTAATCCTTTATTCTGCCCGGAATATCTATGTCGAAGGCAGCTAAGTGTGTTATTGTGAACTGGACCAACCACACCAAGATGACACCATCTCGGGCGATCAGGCTTGATTACAAATGTGGTTTTTGGTTACAATACTGGTTGGAATAAATGTCTTATCAACCATTTTTGTAATCCTAACCTCTTTCCATCTTTCTAAGGATTTTTTTCAACATAATTTTGATTCAAAGATTCAGGTTTTACTGTAAAAATGCCACTTTAAGTAAAGATCAACATTTTTTTATGAAACTCTGTGAGTTGAATGAGGGATTACAAAAATGATTGAGATTTCAAAATTGGTTGACTGAGAATTTTTATCAACCCCTTTTGTATTGTAATCCCTCATTCAACTCAAAGAGTTTCACACAAAAAAAATCTTTATCGTTATACTTAAATTGATAGTGGTTCTGGATTTTAAAAAATACTAAGCCAAATTTGAAAACGTAGGATTAAGTGGTTGGGATTACAAAAATGGTTAGGGACCGACCATTTAACTTGAAGGGGGGGGGCTATGGTTTTTTTCTTAAAAAAATAATCTGGAGCCGATTTTATGTGAAAAAAATATTTTAGCTGCCAAAATGATGAAAAAAAATTTCTGACGGAGGCTTTCTGCCCAAAAAAATAATGTTAATTTTGAAAAAAAAATATTTTGTTGATACACGTGAAAAAAATAAATAAACTGTTTCAATTTTCTGTCCAGAAAAAAACCANAACCCCCCCCCCCCCCCTTTTCAGGTTAAATGGTCGGTCCCTTATTCTCGTATATGGTAACTTAATATCATTTAATCATGTGCAGAAAGTAAATTCACAGTAACCTCGGTATTTAGTTATGTGCGACGGCGAGATTTATTTCTGTCATTATATATAAACTGCTTTTCATATAGAAACAAACATCGTAGATTTACAATACAGGTCAAATGAATTAAGAAAAATGTATGTTGGACAATGGTCAAAATAAGAACATATAAACAAAATAAAAGTGGCAAAAAATAATCCACCAGTGACAATAGACAATAAAATATTCAAAAAGACTAGGGCTAAAAATCACAAAAGATGAAGAGAAAGACTGGTCCTAATTTTCCGCATTATGCATGGTCGTCAACTGTGTAGGACAATTAATGTAGTAAATGCACACGCGTAAAAATCCTTTCGATTACAAGGAATTTTACAAGTTTGTTGATTTTTGGTTGTCAATTTAGATCACATCGGTTATTTCTCATCAGTTTTTAAACATCTTTGAGTTGATGGTCTTCCAAATGTTAAGATTTTATCTGCACTGAACAGACATTTATAAGGTGTCGAAATTGGAAATTGCCATATCACGAAATTTACAGTATTTCGGTATTTAGTTATTGGATAACATTGCTGTTCTTCAACTTTTAAAGCATTCAGCAAAAAGCGCTTATACGTCATAAAGGTACCAACACCCCTTTCGTTCTTGCTTTGTTGTGCTTTGTACGCCCTCTACAAACGTTTTTATTGATTATTCCTGGGGAAAAAACAACAATACACCGGATGGCACGGGTTCTTGGAAGGTACAAGTATACCCATCAAACTAATATAGATCAAATAATTTCGATAAACTTTCGTGTCTATAATTTTGTTTTGCTGATATTAAAAGAATGAATTTGTCATAAATGATAAATTTGTGCATTGATTAGCAATTATAAAATCAATGTACTCTATTCTGCAGAGCTCCCACGTTCCAGTACAGACATTGTAAAGGTAAGACGTTAAATATTTAAATTATTATAAGAAGTTGAAATGTTGCATAATTTCGTATATTAAATCTGCATGATATCGAAAACTATAAATTTTTTTTTTTT
>MJUU01074354.1:28440-41127 GCA_002080025.1 Modiolus philippinarum
GGACTCGATACAAGTACAATTTAATGTCTTCGATTGATCCACTATACAAGAAGAATAACATTAAATATTGGGAAATAGTGCCATGAAAATTACTGATTTACATGTATATCTGTTGTGTGCATGTTACTGATTTATATCTGTTGTGTACATGTTATTATTTTGTATAAGTTATTATTTGTATAAAATATTGTACAAGTAATGAATTGTATGATTGCATCATACAAGTAATAACCTGCACGATTTGAATTTCCTAAATTAAAACTTCTACACTGATATAAATAAAGAGTTTTGAGTCGCTAAGCAAGGCTTTCGACTCACGGGGGGTAGGGGGGGGTCACTTCCTATATAGAGGTATATACAGACGTGCCGCTGGAATGGGCCTGTTTTTTGCAGTTGTCAACTATATGAATGGGTAGTAATTTTGACATCATGTGTATCAATGGGTCGTTAATTAACCACAAATGGCCAGAATCTCTATGGTTGCTGTAAATAATCAAGTATTTATCATTATCCTAACTAAATTTCTAAATATAATTTCTGTAGTGCTATATTTAAATGTTGTCTGATTGGTTCGTTTTGGAAAATTCCTCAAAACCTCCATATACACTTTCCTCAGATTAAGGATATCTTCAATTCTGACAAGTTCAAAAGATTATGATGCATTTTATATTGCTTATGCACACAGAAACATTTCAATGAAATAATAACGTTAATCGTTGATAGTTTTCTGGAATAAATTGTTGTTTGAATTTAATGCATATAAATTTTCGGTCAGTGCAATTATATATACATAGTGTAACCTTGGAACAATTAGAAATAAGATTTATCAGAAATTTACAACTTTATTTTGTATTATTGTTTAAAATATAATTTATTTTGATATTTTGAAATCTTTTTTCAAAACTTTGCAATTAAGCTGGATAATTAAATCGTGATACCCGCGTAATATCACAGAATCTAAAGGGTTTTCCAATCTCTCTGGTATGACATATCTAAATGTTTTTTAAAAAATATGATTAGAGAAATTAATTATTACTTTATTACCAGGTACCCCCATTTGCTTCTATGTTCAAATCTAGTGACTTTCAAGACCTTAAGTCTTTGATTTATAATTAAATGAACAAGCAAACTAGTGAACATGGTGAAGTTAGATATTGTTAGAAATGTTTGATGAACTAGCAGCACCAGGAATGAACAATCTCTTTTTAGCTCACGTGGCCAAATGCCATGTGAGTTTTTGCCATCACTCGGCGTCCGTCGTCCGTCCGTCCGTCCGTTAACTTTTATTCAAAGATTTTCTACTCTGACAATACTGGGCCAATACTAACGAAACTTGGCCTGAATCATCACCAGGGTATGCACTTTTGAGTTTGTGATTTTTATGTCCGTAGACCAAACAACATGGCCGCTGTAACTAAAAATAGAACGTAGGGGTGAATTGCTGTTTTTTGCAAATTACTCAAATACCGTTACAGATATCAAAAATTTGACAGAGTAAAATTGATCAGTATGATGAGATCTACCCACTGTGTAATTTTGAAGAAAATCTGAAAACCCATCTCGGAGTTATAGCCCTTTTCCGTAAAATTTTCAAAATTTTTGCATTTTTTATTTTTTATTTCAAAAAGTGTAACAGATAGAGGTCAAGTGTTAATTGTAAAAAATATTCAGCATATCAAAATCTACCCACCCTGAAAGTTTGAAGAAAATCCATAAACCCTTGTAGGAGTTATTGCCCTTAGGCGGGAATATTCAACATTATCCAATTTCAATGAAATTTGGTTCCCAAATAGGTATTGATGTCGCAACTTCAGAACATATGTAAGCAATTGTTCGTTGATCGCCATTTTCAAAACGGTCGCCAAAAAGGCGGGAAAATTCAACAATGTCCAATTTTAATGAAATTTGCTTTGCAGTTTCCAAATAGGTATTGATGTCGGAACTTTAAAACCGTTGTTGACTGCCATTTTCAAAATGGCCACCAAAAAGGCGGGAAATTTCAACATTGTCCTATTTCGATGAAATTTTTTGTCCAAATAGATATTGATATTGCGACTCCAAAACCGGTGTTGAAAATTGTTGGATGACCGCCATTCACAAAATGACGTCTCGATTTCAAAACTGGTATCGAAAGTGGTCCTTAGCAAGAACGTTTTTTTTTGTCAAAAAAGCGCAACAAAGAAAGATAGTAAAACATGATCAGACTTTAAATACTGTTCAAGATATTGGTTGTGTTCGAGGTACTAAAGTTTGAGACTGAAGATAAACTGTATAACTTACAATGTTACCACGATTGTGGCAACTGAAACCAGGTGAGCGATACAGGCTCCTGAGAGCCTCTAGTTTCAATTAAGTTTAAGTAAATTAAAAATTAAAAAAAGAAATAAGAATAAGCTTAAACTAAAAGCTTAAACTTTTAGTGAGCTTGTAATGTGATTACTACTGAAATAAAATTAGAAGGTTGAAGTGTAATGATAAATACTCATACCAAATCATGATGAAATAATGAAATTATAAGAAAATGATAATGTAATGACCAATCTATTTGAAATAACTTGATATTCACAACAGATAACAATGGCTCTAACAACACTTTTGTATTTTATGTCTGCCTATGATCTCGCATCTGTGAGTAAAATGACATTGTTTAAGTGTTGTTAGATATCTAGCAATGAATTTCTCTCAAACCGGTGCCAGTCTTGGAATTACTATGAGATTTGAGCCACTGCTCTTGTTTAGGCTTCATGGTGATTTCAAGATGAAAAACAATGATAAAGACATGGTCCCATTGCTGGGTTTATGCATTGTTTTGAATTTACAGTACTTCAAATTACTTCCTTCGTAAATATCAAATTCATTTCTATTCAACAAACGGTAGATGGGTTCAACGTAGGTAATTTGCTTAAGCAGTACAACAGCCGATTTCAACACGTGTACAGCATAACGAAATTTACCGTTTATCATGCAACTTTGGTATTTATTGTATTCTATAGCTTCAGTAAAGACTAACCTCTCTGGCACAGGGGCCGGTAACATACGATGTTTTGATTGTCCGCGCCCCGACTATGTATGTAAGAAGGAGCTTACATACATAGTCGGGGCGCGGACAATCAAAACATCGTATGTTACCGGCCCCTGTGCTCTCTGGTTGCCTTTTGCAAATGGTCCCAGAAATAATTAAATATGGGCAATTCAGCAGAAGCTATTTGGCGTGATTAAAAATGAATATCTAGGATCTTAACTAAAGCTAGGGAGGTCACTTTTCAATAATATTAAAGGTTCGCTAAAAAAATAGACAATTTGGTAAATAATTTTAAGTATCAGAAAAACAATACCAAGCAGATACTAAGTAATCAACCAGTTTCTTTTCCTTTATTCACGCAAGGCTACTCTTTTTGAATCGGTGTGACCCTGTGAGATCAGAAGGTAGAATCTATTGCTATGTTAACATCGAAGGGTATGTTTTAGCATACCTGGCCTAAAAGGCGGTGTGAGCTTTTTGCATTACTTAGTGTCGGTCGATGTCCGTCAGTCGTCCGTTGTAAACGTTTTTAAAAATCTTTTTACTTTAAACTATTGGGCCAATTTTCACCAAACTTTGTTTGAATTATTACAAGGGTATTTAGATTCAAGATTGTGTGCGAGGACTCTGAGGACCGTTCAACATGACTGCCTCTACTAAAAATATAACATGGGTAAATTACTATATTTGGCAAATAACTCAAAAATCGTTATATATAAAAATTGTAGCAGTAAAAACGACAAGCATGACAAGATTTACTCGCCTTGCAATTTTGACGTAAATTCAAAAACTCGCCTTGAAAATAGTGGCCTTTTTCCATAAAATTTTCAAATTTTTGGCATTTGTTTGTTTATAAAAAAAAAAGCTATAACAGATAGAATTTAACTTTAAATTGCAAAAATTTCAGCATATCAAGATCTAACAACCTAGAAATTTTGAAGGAAATCTGAATTCCTACATAAGAGTTTTTGCCCTTCATCGGTTAAATCTTTTCTAAATTTATAAATTTTGCCATTTATGATTTGAGAAAGAGGTTAAGTTTTAAAACAAAAATGTTCAGTTTGTCAAGGACTATATTTTATCTTTACGACGGAAGCTGCCAACCTTTCCAGAGATGGCTTCCAGTGGGGAACTTAGTATAACTTTGGATCCTATCAGAAACACATTCAAAGATCTCCTTTGAGACTACCTGGCCAATTTGAATCATTCTTGGTTACAACTGTCTTTAGTTGGCCCTCTTTTAAAAGACATATCCAACAAGTCAAATTCAGATCCAAGATGGCCGCCAGTGGGGGACATAGTTTAACGTTGGATTATATGGGAAACACATTCAAAGATCTTCCTCTCTGAGACTACATAAGCCAGTTGAAACATACTTGGTCACAACTGTCTTTATAGTTGGTCTCCTTTGAAAAATGTGTCCGGTGAGTCCCTATCAGATCCACAATGGCCGCCAGTGGGAACATAGTTTGACATTGAGCCGTATTGAAAAATGCATTAAAACTTTCTTCTTTGAACTACTTGTGGGATGTGACTGTAGTTTTCGGCCATTGTAGATCTTTGTTTGTAATTGGTTAATTGGAATCAAACTTGGTCATAATAGTTCTTGGATGGACCTCTTTCAAAAAAAGTCTGCATCCAAGATTGTCGCCAGCGGAGAACTAAGTTTGACATTGGATCATAAAGGAAAACACATTCAAAGATCGTCTCCTCTAAAACTACTTTACTAATTGGAATCAAACATGGTCACAACTTCATTTGGCTGTCTTTTAAAAATGTGTCCTGGAAGTCCGCGTCATATCCAAGATGGCCGCCAGCGGGAAACTTGGTTTAACATTGGACCCAATGGGAAAACACATTAAAAGGTCATATTCTCTAAATCAACATTTCCTATTTTAACCAAACTTGGTGACAATGGTCATTTAATGGTCCACTTTGAAAAATGTGTTCAGTAAGTCCACGTGAGATCCAAGATGGCCTCTAGAGGGAAGCATAATTTAACGTAGGGCCCTAAGGGAAATGCATTAAAGGATCATCTACTCTGACCCACTTTGCCTCATTACATCAAGGTCAAAATCATGCTAGAAAATGATACTGTTAAACATTGAGGTAATTTGTACTGTCTATGCCAACCGTGGGCCAGGTGAGCTACAAGCTCTTTAGATCTTTTTAGTCATTTGTGTGAATTATATGGGATGATACCGTTGATGTCAGAGGTTCTAAGAATTCTGAACGGCAAAGAGGCATGAGGAAAGTTACTACATGTACAACAAACACCCACACAACAAGAGCAGTTAAAGTCATTTTTTCTTGTTTCAAAGACCTTTCCTATAACAACCAACCTCAAACTGAACACATTGAATTCCAGTATACATGTTTTGGAACTTAATGCTATTTATATGTGATACACAACAACTTTAAATTTGTTTTGCTGTCATTACTTAGGGAATAGGTATAAAGCACTCAAAAGTGCATGTGTGCATCAAATGTCAATATGGCTGTTGAGTTGTTACCGGACACTGCCGCAATGAAAAGGGGGGCTTCGCATGCCGTAAAACTGGTTTAACCTTCCTTTTTTAAATGCCAGCACCAAGTCAGGATCATTGCCGTCTACAATTTTTCCGTTGGTTTCCACCTATTTGTCTTTTTGTCTCATGGCCTACGGCTCTTGACAACTCTGTTCGGTATTTTTGTTATTACCCCCGATCTGTAATAGGAATTACTACATGGCCACTTATCACACACTGCTGCATAGAAAATATTTTAGTCTTAAAATTTATGACCATTTTGGAATTTGTGAATACAAATTATTTCTCTTTATTTGTCTGTATGACCATATTTCTTACTCTCTGAAATCAAACGAACAGCCTTTTCTTTGTTACACATGAATGGTTAACTCATTTTACGCAAAGCGAAATATGATGCTCTATGCAGATACTGTATCATATAGTCATCAAGGTTAATTATATCCAATAAATACACAGAAAATAAGATTAAAAAAACTTGATTTACAAAATTTTTATACCCCATGTCCTTTCTTTTTCATAAACTGCACTGCAGAAAAAGTATTAACATTACTCATGTTACTATCAAAATCCAGTCCTGGATCTCCCAACAAAAGTATGTGTTCAATTATTTGAACGTTCAAAGCTTGTGGCAACTGAGGAAAAAGATAAGCTTTCTATACAAAAAATTTGGACATTTGAAAAAGTAGTGGAAAGTCGATACAGTATCTGCAAATGAACAATGCCGGAATCAATTTTATTTTTTCAGGAAGAGATGTTTGTTAAGAAAACTTTTTTCAGTCTAAGTCGCGCATGCATAACATGACAGAATCGCTTTTCAAGATAGAAGTATTTTGTCGGTCTAGCATTTCCCGATTTAGCAGTAATGTTGGCAAGTGACCGAGAAGTCTTTATCGCGTCTGGTAATGCGTTCCATAATTTTGTTGTTGATGGTAAAAAATAAAATAAGTTTCCAGAAAGGGATTTTCTGGTTCTAGGAACCGTAAAATCGTCCCTGTTTCGAGTGTTGTATCTTTGAACTTCGTAAGACGGGTTGGAATAACCAGGCGTTATATTGTTCTGCATTTGATCAAATTGTATCAATTTATGGTTTTGTCTTCTCTCTTGTAATATTTTGTAACCAGTTACTCTATATATCTCTTGCAGCAGGGTTAATTTAGTTATTGTTCTCATGGCTTAAACCTGAACATTTTCTACGGCATTGATAAAAAAAATTGCTACTAAGATCCCATATTATATCACCGTATTCCAGCAAAGGTCTTTTATAAGATACATACAGTTTTTCCAGTGTTATATGAAGTCTTTTATAAACATTAACATTACATCAATGTGTCTGTTCCAAGAAAATTTTCTGATGAAATCAGCCCTAAATGTTTATGTTCGGAAACGTTGACAAGACGTTGTAGATCGTTAATAATCTGATCTGGATGTTGAGGTTTATTGACGTTTCGCGCTATAATCATAGTCTCCGTTTTTGACATTAAAAGAGATTAACCATTTTTAAGACCATGTATAGACAAAATCAAGGTCAAGGTCACGAATGAGTTTGTCTGCCGACTCAATTAGGCTATCAACTACATGAACAAGATATAATAGTGTCATCTGCAAACAATTTCATTTGTGAGTTTATAATATCAATAATATCATTAATAAAAATGATAAAAAGCAAAGGGTCTAAAATACTTCCTGTAGTTCATTTGAGGGTACTCCTTACATTTAGGATCATGAACAACATCATCTATAAATAAGAAAATTGAAATTAAAGGACTTGGTTAGTTTATTTTCCCTTTTCTGTAAAAACCGCAAAATTAACCTGGCTTCATATAAATAAAGGAATAAATCGACTAGAAGTGGTGTACAGTTAGTCCCGATAATTCTGCTGGAAAATGTTTGAGTTGATGACTCCAACATTGTGATGACATCTTCGTTCTAATATTTATTGTTTTAATCAATGCACAGTTTTACAACATAAACCCTATCTATATCGAGTACCAAATATGAACTCTTTTGGGCACAGAAAGACTGGGGAGGTTTGGGTACCCATAAACCGGTTTAACCCTACCGCTGGCTAGTGCCGGTACCAAGTCCGGCTGTCCCGAGTTCCTATCGTTGTCTACGTTTGTCTTTTGTCTTGTACGTGTTTTTCTTGTGTAGTTCCCTTGCAAATTGTTGCATGTAATTATAATTTTCAGCCATTGTAGGTGTTTCCTGTTATCCATTTTTTAACATTAAATCCAGGAGCACTTATTTTATATTATCGTGTGGAAAAGTAGTATAGAGTGTTGAGAGAACAAATATTGTATTATAGTTCAGTGTATTATAGTTCAGTTTAAGAAAGATATTCAGATAAACCTTCACCGTGACGTGTTGGACATACTTTCTCACGATATACCCGGTATCTTTGTACTATCTTTGATCCCAGTAGTATATTTGCTATATATCTTGGCTATGCCCAGCAATGGTTGCTTTACCAATGGAAACTATTTTGCTGAAGATCAAGAATCTTACTCTCTATTTACTATTAAGTTGAAGTACCTCCGACTTTGCAATCTAAGCAAAACAGTTATATCTTTTGTCAACATAAGATGATATCAAGGTTCAACGAGCATCTTGAATGGAAACTTTGTACAGAATTTTTCAGATAAAAATTTTATCACCTTTAATTCTACATTAGATCAGCTTTTCTAATCAGGCGTAAGTACTTCGCATAAATTGTCTCCATTGTAAATCTGTTTACATTAAGCTCTTCATATAAACAAGATGCGCGATGACAAAGCAACGGAAATAAAAAGATCAAATTTTCGACATTTGCTCTGTATTAATATTTCATTTATTATTTTAAGCTCACCTGGCCTAAAAGGCCATGTGAGCTTTTGCCATCACTTTGCGTCCGTCGCCTGTCGTCCGTCCGTCCGTCGTCTGTCAACAATTTTAAAAATCTTCTCCTCTGAAACTGCAGGACCAATCGTAACCAAACTTAGCCTGAAGCATCACCAGGGTATGCAGTTTAAAAATTGTGTTCGATTAGTCCGAAGACCAAACAACATGGCTGCTGTTTCTAAAAATAGAACATAGGGGTACATTGCTGTTTTTTTTTTTTTTGCAAATAACTCAAAAACCGTAACAGATATCAAAAATCTGACACTTGTTAAAAGTGATCAGCATAGCAAGATCTACCTGCCCTGCAATTTCGAAGAAAATCCGAAAACCCGTCTTGGAGTTATTGCCCTTTTTCTGTAAAATTTGCAAAATTTTAACTTTATGAATTTTTTATCAGAAAAACCATAAGAGATAGAAGTCAACTTTTTCTTGCAAAAATGTTCAGCATGTCAAGATCTACCCAACCTGAAATCTTGAAGATAATCCGAAACCCCTTGTAGGAGTTATTGCCCTTTTTTCACGGAATTTTCAAAATTTTCATATTTTTCATCTTTTATTTCCAAAACTATAGAAGATGAAGGTTAAGTGTAAGTTGATAAAATGTTTGTAATGCTGTAGCGACTTCAAAACTGATGTCGAAAATTATTGGTTGACAGCCAATTTCAAAATGGCCGCCAAAAAAAGGCGGGAAAATTCAACATTTTCCAATTTCAATGAAAATTGGTTTCCAAGTAGATATTGATGTTGCGACTTCAAAAACCGGTGTTGAAAATTGTTCGTTGATCACCATTTTCAAAATGGCCGCCAAAAAGGCGGGTAAATTCAACATTGTCTGATTTCAATGAAATTTGGTTTCCAAGTGGATATTGATGTCGCTACTGCAAAACCGGTGTTGCAAATTGTTTGTTGACTGCCATTTTTATAACGGCCGCCAAAAAGGCGGGAAAATTCAACATTGTCCGATTTCAATGAAATTTGGTTTTCAAATGGATATTGATGTCGCTACTGCAAAACCGGTGTTGAAAATTGTTTGTTGACTGCCATTTTCAAAATGGCCGCCATAAAGGTGGGAAAATTCGACATTGTCAGATATCAATGAAATTTGGTTTCCAAATAGATATTGATGTCGTAACTTAAAGATATGGTGTTAAAAATTGTTGTTGACTGTCATTTACCAAATGATGTCTCAACTTCAAAACTGGTGTCGAAAGTGGTCCTTAGCAAGACATTTTTTGTCAAAAAAGCCCAACAAAGAAGTACAGTAAAACATGATCAGACTTAAAATAGAGTCCAAGTTTATGGTGTTGTTTGCTCTACCAAAGTTTGAGAGACTGAAGTTCAACTGTATAATTTATAATGCTAGCTTGATTGTGGCAACTGAAAGCCAGGTGAGCGATATAGGCTCCAGGGAGCCTCTGGTTTTAATGTCGCAACAAATACTATATGTAACAGTTGTATGTGGACCATACAATTGCGGCCGTTTTGTTGCGAAAACATTGTTTGAAAAATGTCTGTGTGTTGTCAAAAATACACGAAAATGAAGGAAAAAATTATAGACACTCTCAAACAGCGTGGGAGAAAACAAACTTTGGATACAATTATGCACCGTATAAACAATATGAAATTAATTTCTGAATATGGCCTTTTTTCAGGATCCACTTTTTTCAAGTGTTCAAGTAGGGAGAAAATGAACTTTCCATTGTAGGTGATTAGTACTCACAGTAAAATAAATTTATGTAATAGTTATCACACGACGATGCGGTTTGTCTGTATAAGATCACCTCCGACGGCCGGAAGCCGGAGAGGTTAGCCTAACAGACATGCGATAACTGATTTACATCCCAGCTAATACATTAAGAGAAGATAAACCGATATACATCCCTAAAAATTATTTCCATGCTTATAATAACTAAATACCGAAGTCACTGTGAATTTACGGGTTATAATGTCATGAAATAAATATTCTATACTATAATAATAATATATATCCTTATTGTGTCCCACAACGATACTTTATATACGATTAGCAAAAAAATTGTGGTGCAATAGAAGAAGCAGAAGTCTAGTAAAGGAGACGACCCTGGTTCGAATCCCATTATCGACAATGTTATTTTTTGAAGCTTTTAAATATTTTACGAAAAGATATGGAGTAAATGAACATGAGACCATAACACATATGTTAACTCGAGCTGCAATAATTTTAATGAGCTGTATGGCCATTTCGGAAATTAATTCCTCATCAGCAGCAACTTTATCTTTGAATGTTTTATGGATAGAAAAACAGAAATTTTACTAAGACAGTTCTCAAAGTCTGGCCTTGACAAAAGAAAAAAAAAATACTCTATGTTCTGACTGGAGTGAGATCCGACTCAGATCATCCCTGCTAAAACAAAAGAACTGGGATGTAAGGGACAATTGAAAGTTTGTCTTACCTGTAGTATTTTTACTTGTTTGATTTCAAGATTTTCGTACAACTTTTTATTAGTCTTTGAATTGTAATATTGGATTGGTTACACTTGACTTTGTTTAGGGTTGATATGTTGACATTTTTTTTTATCTTTAGATGAAATTGATTCCTGAAAAGAACCTGAGAAATAATGTATAGGTATTAAAAATTCGACCGCGTTTGAAATATTATTCTGAAGTAACGCTGCAAAGGACGGAAATAAAAATTTGCCCATGTATTGAAAGGGTTATTGGCGATCCATGTGCAAATTTTGCCTGAAATCAAAAATTGCCTTTTGGGTATACACTTTGAAAGTTATACGCTATATTGAGCTTTTATACTGATTAATGCAACATAAATTTATACGTTCTTCTGCGACAATCAACGTTAGTAGTGAATCACGTCACTTTGGATCCATAGGGTCTATGTTAAAGTTCCTCCCAAACTTCCCTCCGAAATTATCGATCGCCTTGATTGGTCAATTATCAGTTTTTGAAAGCTATTTCTGTTTGTAATTACTGTCACCCCGTTTACAGACATGGATATTTTAACCCGTTCCTTTTATATATTTGTAGTTGGCTTTACGCTTAAAACCCGACCTCCTCGCAGATATCCCTTTTATTTTGTATGTCTTCAGCTCCGTCTTCCAGCGTCTTGAACGTAGAGCACCGCAAAGGTAATGTAGCGGTGTGAAAGTGGTGGGACGCTGGAAGGTATTTAGTTATTAAACTTATAATCCCTAACGTAACCCTTCGTGACCTTAACTAACCCACCTAGTTAAACCTAAAACCTAACCCTGACCCTCTATGTTTAAGTAACTAATTATTTTAATTTTTGTGTTGTATTACTCCGGAAGGTCTTTTAATGTATTTCCTAAGCTTGATTTTCTATTATTTGAGTTGTCTCCCTTGTTTGTGCTATACCTTTAACCCTAAACCCTTGTGTTGTTTTCTATCGTTTTATTTCCCTGTACTGCCTTGTTTTGCTCTGGTCTTTCCCCCAACCGTAACTCTAACTCCCTTTTGTCTCTGTATTTGTCGTTATTTTCTTCTGAAGGTATTATATCTTCGTTACTAATTAAATAATCAACTAGTTTCAAGAATACATATTTTATTTTCTCCGTCATAAAACAGCCATGGGTCGGAGAGCCATCCGCATGCTGCCTGTACAATTTAAAAACCATAAGGTCTCGTGCTTAAATCATCCATGGCGACTCTTTTATCGAACACGATCCTATAATCTTTGTCTTGATGTACGGTCAGTAACCTCTTTTGGTCCCTTTTTATTTTGAAATCATCTGTTACGGTCTTCACGTCGTTTCTGTTGTTAGTGATCATATTTTTTATCGTATCGAAGTTGATAGTGAGGGCGTTCTTGTAGTTGAGTGTGATTCCTCGTACTTTACATATTGTCATATTTCCGTCCTTGTCAGGTTTTTCCAATTTGTAGGCGTAATTTTTCGGTCCTCCAGTCACAAACTCTGTAATTTTGTTATTTGGTACTTCGTTCGTAAGGTCCCCTAAGTAATCTCCCAATTCGGGCCTCCATTCTCCAGGTCGAGATGTATAAACGATGGAATCGGTGTCGGCATATAGGGCACGGGTATTCAACTTCTCCAGATAACTGTACAACTTCAGTCTTGCTTGGGCGGTGGTATAAGCGGCAATGACCACGTTGGTACGTCCGGACTCTTCGACGAACTCGTCTTTATACTGATATCTAATTTCTACCATCTCATTGCTGACAAAATTGATACCCATGACAAGTATCTGATCGCTGGTTAACATGTCGAAGTATTCTGCAGAATCACACAC
>MJUU01074355.1:9022-22019 GCA_002080025.1 Modiolus philippinarum
GTAAGCTACCTATGGACCAAATATAAAGTTCCTACATCAAAGGCTTCTATATAAAAACTTGAGTTTATGTCGCCGTCATACTTTGCACGCCTATGTCTCGCTTTCCGCGACTTTCATCGCGGGCGAGACAAAAATCAGAAACTTTTTATAAAATTTAATTAAAATTGTTCAAGCTGTTCCAGAGAAGATTTTTGAATGCAGTTTCCAAACTTAAGGGGCCTATGCTAATCTACGTTCCCTGCTGGCAGCTATTTAACATAAAACTTTGAAGAGGGTCAGATAAGGACTATCATATCAAAATTCTACTGAAATTGTTCAAGCAGTTTTAGAGCAGAAGATCTTTTTATGCATTTCCCACTGGGTCCAATGTTAAACTAAGTTTTGCTACTGGTGTCCATGTCGGAAGACGGATCAGCACCAAAGTAACAAGCTTGGTCAAAATCTCACAAGTTTCATTTATGCAATGTTTAAATTTAATCCATTCAATGGTTTTCCATGATATCTTTGTATGCATTTCCCCTTAGGGTCCAATTCATTGCTGGCAGCCATGTTGGATAATGGATCAGAACTGAAGTAACAACACTTGGTCAGCTTCTCATAAGCAAAGTTTGGATTAAATCTAGTTCTCTAGATTCTCTAGAAGATCTTTTGTTAAATTAAGTTCACAGCTGGTGACACTTGGTCAGCGTGCACCTGACAGGCATCATTCATGTCATGTTTGATTTAAATCCATTCAGCAGTTCTCTAGAAGATCTTTGTGTGCATTTCCCATAGGGTCCAATGCTGTCGGTCATGTAAGATGACAGATTGGCACCAAAGTAATACCTCATAAACATCATTCATGCCAAGTTTGGTTCAAATCCATTCAGTGGTTCTAGAGTAGAAGTTCTTTGTATGCATTTTCCCATAGGGTCCAATGTTAAAATTAAGATCCCCGCTGGCAGCCATGTTGAATGATGGAACAACACTTTGTCAGCACCTCATAAGCATCATTCATGCCCAGTTTGGTTCAAATCCATTCAGTGGTTCTCAAGAAGAAGTTCTTTGTATGAATTTTCCCATTAGGTCAAATGGTAAACTAAGTTCCCCACTGGCGGCCATCTTGGGAGCGGTCGGAAAACTTGAATGTGTTCAATAAAATATAGTCCTTAAAATGCTCAACATTTTTGCAATTTAAACTTGACCTCTATCTCAAAGCGTTTTTGAAATATATGACAAAAAGTAAAAAATCACGAAAAATTTGACCAATTAAGGACCACAACTCATATATAGGTACTTGGATTTTCTTCAAAATTTCTATGTTGGTAGATCTTAACATGCTGAACATTTTTGCAATTTAAACTTAACCTCTATTTGTTATAGTTTTTTTAATAAAAAATAAAAAACATCAAAATTTTGAAAATTTTACGGAAAAAGGGCAAAAACTCTTAGACTGGTCATCAGATTTTCTTCAAAATTTCAGCATGGGTAGATCTTCTCATTGCTGGTCAGATTTTTGATATCTGTAACGGTTTTTGAGTTATTTGCCAAAAACTGTAATTGACCCCTATGTTCTATTTTTAGTAATGGCAGCCATGTTGTTTGACCTAAGACATACAAAATAACAAATTTGAAACTAGATACCCTAGTGATGATTCANGACGGACGGACGACGGACGCCAAGTGATGGCAATAGCTCACCCTGGCATAGCCAGGTGAGCTAAAAACATGATGATTTTCTGCAAATCTCCGATAATATGAAATGTGTGGAAACTTTTTGTCCAATGACTGTTTGGTCGATCCAATATGCCATAAAAGACTGCCGGACCTATGTCCACCAAATTTTAAATGTATTTCGCGAAGACTGTTCTCCCACACTGACTGCTACATGCTGACTGCTACATGCCAGACTACTGAGACATTGATCATCACAGGCAGGATAACACTGTAATAAAGTAACCCTTATATGAAGGATTACAATGAAACAAATTGACTGCTACATGCTGGACTACACTGAAGCACTGATCATTACAAACTAACCCTTATTTTAAGGATAACAATGAAACATATTGACTGCTACATGCTGGACTACACTGAAGCATTGATCATTACAAACTAACCCTTATGTTAAGGATAACAATGAAACATATTGACTGCTACACGCTGGACTTACACTGAAGCATTGATCATTACAAACTAACCCTTATATAAAGGATAACAATGAAACATGTTGACTGCTACATGCTGGACTACACTGAAGCATTGATCATTACAAACTAACCCTTATATAAAGGATAACAATGGAACATGTTGACTGCTACATGCTGGACTACACTGAAGCATTGATCATTACAAACTAACCCTTATATAAAGGATAACAATAAAACATTGACTGCTACATGCTGGACTACACTGAAGCATTGATCATTACAACTAACCCTTATACAAAGGATAACAATGAAACATATTGACTGCTACACTCTGGACTACACTGAAGCATTGATCATTAAAAACTAACCCTTATATAAAGGAAAACAATGGAACATGTTGACTGCTACATGCTGGACTACACTGAAGCATTGATCATTAAAAACTAACCCTTATATAAAGGATAACAATGGAACATGTTGACTGCTACATGCTGGACTACACTGAAGCATTGATCATTACAGCAGGCAGGGCTATTTCTACCTATTTTGGGAAAAGCCACTTTTTCAGAAATTGGGAAGATTTATCGACATTTTTCCACATTTTTGGGAAAATAATATGGTTTCATTAAAGACCTATGTATGCATAAATATATATGTTTCTGGATTCTGGCAGGGAAAAGAAAAAAAATGCTACATATTTTGCATGATTCTATTTTTATCATTCTTTGTTGTCCATCTCTAAAATTGTTTCAAAGTTTCATTTTCTACAGTGGTAAGGTCACAGTTTCCTTCAATGCACATCCTCTTAATACTGTCCAAGGAGACTTAAAGCAGATCACCACAGGCACTTGTTTCATGAAGTGAAATATGTACAAAGGGGATATGGATTTCATGAAACAAGCGCCTGTGAAGATAACTCCTGCGGAGTGTGCATATCAAATTCATTACCGACCCCCGCCCTTTTTCCACGATAGAAGTTGATACTGGTACTATTTGTTGTACACCTTGCAGCTCCGTAGAAACATCAGCGTCGATTGCACTTTCACACTCTATTAGATACAACAATGTATGTCATGTAACCTTCAGTCCACTACCGTGACTACGAGTCTACATTCTCTGAGGGTTACATTATCGTATCTAAGACTCTGTTTGTTCGGTGCTATAGGGTTCAGATTTACTGCCAATAACTTTATGATTAGTATTAGCCGATAGTATCATACATTTTGTTTAATGAAAAATAAAATTTTCAGCACCCGTTTGAATCTATTTTCTTTGACATACTTCATTCACTTCCTGTTTACTTTCTACCTATAAACCTGATTCGGGAGCACCACAATCCGGAAAAATGATAACATGGAAGACAAGTCCAATTTCGCTTTTATGGATGTCTGAACTGAATTCCATGTTGATAATTGTGTAAGTTCTCCTGGATTTCTATGATAGACCACTGATTTAAAGTCAATTCCAACAGAGAAATGGGAAAGGACAGTCAAATAACATCCCGGAACTGGGAGTGTTCTGCATTATATACTGTANGTTAGAAGTCAATCTTGAATCCAGGGTTCCGGGTTACTGAAGATGTTATCTTACAAATAACTGCTATCGTTTTACTCAGTTAATAAAATTTGTAAAACATATATTGTATCCATTGTCTTTGAAACTTATGTGGACCCCTAGTCAGTCCCGTCCATTTTATCCATTTCGCCCAAGATTGAACATTATCCATGTCGCCCAAGGTTGGTTTGTGACTTATAATTTATGTGTCCCCACGCTACCCTAGACCGTGACAATACTGTATCTTATTGATCTGACTCACAGAAACGCTTCATGAAAGGGACCAAGACAAAGGGCATAAAAACAATGTCACATAGAGTTTCAAAAACACCGTAATTGTATCAGAATAATGAATTACAAAACAGGCCTCTGATTGGGAAAACTTACACTGCAATTGGGAAAATAAACACTTTTTCGCCATTGGGAATGAAGGTGATAATCAGCCCTCTACGAAAGCCAGAAAAAGCCCTGGCAGGATATCACTGAAATATACTAACCCTTACATGCAGGATTACATTGAAACATATTGACTGCTACATGCCGGACTACACTGAAAGATATTGACTATCGTACTACATGCCAGACTACACTGAAACATAATGACTGCTACAGGCAGGATAATACAGAAGCATTCTGACTGTGTCAGACAGGGGAACACTGAAACATATTGGTGTTACAGGCAAGACAACTTTTAAACATACTGACTTCTACTGGCAACACAAAAACATTGACTACTACTGACAGGGTTATTCTAAAACATATTGACTGTTAAAGGCGGGACAATTTTTAAACATACTGACTTCTATTGGAAGGACAACACAAAAACATTGACTGCTGTAGACAGTATAATACTAAAACATATTAAATGTTACAGTTGGACAACAATAAAATTTCTGAATATTAATACTTACATGAAACTTTGAATTTCAACTGATGAAACAACACTTCCCAGTGGAGTATTAACTAACATCTGGTTAAACTGTAATAAAAAACATAACATTAAATATATTATACATTTATATAGTGTTCAGATATCTACTTCTCTAATTTCAGTCCTGTTTTCACGTTTCTTGAACAGTTGGAGAAATACTGTTCTCCTCTCTAGAGAGAATGTTGTTCTCGGCAAGTGATTGGATGAAATTCAATTATGACGTCAAATTTGTTTGCCGTTTTGCTACTTTACCATTGTGACGTAATGAAAAAAGGCGACCATGCCTGATGACGTCACGCTCAAAGAACACATTTATTTCGGATCATCAGAAAAGGAGGGTCATGTTTTTGTCCAAAATCTCCTTGAAATCATTAGAGAAATAAAATCCACAACCGGATCTCGTGAGAAACAACATTTCTACACTCTCTATAGTTAAATTTTCGAATATTTTAAACGCTCGGCAAGCCTCGCGTTTCAAAAATTGAAAATTTAACTATCTCTAGTGTAGAAATGTTGTTTCTCACTCGATGCTGTTGTGGATTCTATATTTCTCTGACTTTTAGCAACAAACACTAATTAAATACAATTTAATGAATGAGAGAAATACACAATAGATTACATTTGTAAGAAAACAAGGACTTCATGCAGCAATATATACCAGCTACTCCAGAAATTTGAAACCCCACGTAATTGCCAATTTACAAAGTTTTAAAGGGGAATAACTCCTACAGAAGGATTTGACCAGGATTCATCATCAAACTTCTTTAATGCAGAACTAAAACTATTGTATAAATATCATAAAAAAGGGAAAACCAGAGCTGTCGGCAAAGCCAGACTAATACCCCCGCAACTGCATTTGAGTACCAAGGCATGTCATTTTGAAATTTGACCTTCAGCCACATGGTAATTGGAAAGTAAATCTAACAGAAATAAAGCCTGTCAGGACTGAAGTTACAGGTTTTATTCCAATCAGTTCATATCTGGTACTTCATTTAAAGGGTAATACATTAAATAATATATAATTCAGTGGATACAAAGATGATTTGACCAAGCTTTCGACACAAAATGGACAAGGATTTACTATCATTAAGGTCAAAGGTCAAAGTCAAGGTCACAGAAACCTAAATTTGGAACGCGACACATTGTCTTCCCATGATGCATCCACACAACAAGTTTGATAATCCTAGGTGTTACGGTACAAAAGTACTGCTCCGAACACAAAATGCACATGGTTTTACGATCATAAAGGTCAAAGGTCAAAGACAAGGTCACAGTGATCTAAATTTGGTACGCGACACATCGTCTTCCCATGGTGCATCCACACATCAAGTTTGATAATCCTAGGTGCTACGGTACAAAAGTACTGCTCCGGACACGAAATGCACCTGGTTTTACTTTCACAATTCTGGTAGTTTTTTAAAGACATGAAACAAATTCTAAATGTCAAACAGGGGACACTGTATATATCCCATTACTGACCAATGGGGATAAAGTGAAGAATATGAACACAATTCTGGTACAAATAAGTGTACCAGAATTGTTACCAGAATTTTCCAGAATTAGAGATTCTGGAAAATTCCGGAAGATTCTGGAATACCAGAATTGTATCAGGATAGAAGCCTTTCTCTTCCAGAATTTTCTAGAATTGTGCAATTCTGGAAGATTCTGGTATTCCAGAATAGTGCAATTCTGGCAGATTCTGGACAATTCTGGAAAATTCTGGTATCTAGAATTGTGCACTTCTGCCAAGTCTGGATAACTCTGAACAATTTTCTGGCTCCCGATTTCTGCTAAGAAAGGTCCCTGACCATCACCTGTTGATGGCATATGATTTGAACTGATGTGACACAATTTAGTGCCTTATTTAAGTCAATATGTAATGAGTTAAATAATGTACATGTGTGCTTAACCAAGCCACATCTAAATCAAAAGTCATTGCCATAAAAGAAGAATTTTTGCATCCCACCTACAGGTCCCAGTGAGACTGTACCTGAATTGGTCAGAAATTTACAACTCTGGTACTTGTACCAGAATTGTTCAATGTACATGTTTCTAAGATGAACAATTCTGGTTGAACCAGCATTGTTCAATTTACGATTCTGAGCAGCCTTTTTCACAAAAAATCTTACGACAAATTTTAATCGTAAGTCTTTAACATTTCATATTGACTTACGATTAAAATTTGTCGTAAGATTTTTTGTGAAAAGGGCTGCAGGTTGTACCAGAATTGTTCATTATACAATTCCGGATGTACCAGTATTGTTCAATTAACAATTCTAATAATTCTAGAATTGTTCAATTCACAATTCTGACTGTACCAGAATTGTTCTTACTACAATTCTGGATGTACCAGAATTGTTATTCTGGATGTACCAGAATTGTTATTCTGGATGTACCAGAATTGTAAAAACTAGAGGTACTGTGGCCTGGAGGGCCACAAAATGATACCCCCACTCCCCATTGGAGTAAAAGATTCCCAATATAATTTGTTTAAAAATGTTTATTTCAAATTCACTCAAAAACCATGGTTGCCAAGAAGAATTTCCAAAAATTGCATGTCTTGGACAGTTCCAGGAAATTTACCAATGTTGGAACCCTGTTTTTTATTTCTTATGCGTTCAAAATTATGCTTTGCATCAAAGAATTGCCTTATTTTCAAAATTATATGCAAAGATTTCAAAAATTATCGGTCTTTGATATTTTCAGGAAATTTACCGAAGTTGGAACCACAATGAAAATTCCAACAGCTTGTTCCATATTTGCACACTGTACCAGCAATGTCCAATTTTAATGAAATTCTGTTAAGACAAAAACACTTAATTCACTTTCTTAAGAATTTTTATTTGTGGATTAACATTGAAATTTTTGGCAAAAAACTAATTAGTCCAAATATGCAAAAAATATGGAAAAACCCCTAAAAAATTCCAATTTTTTCAGCTGGAGGATATTTTCTGACCATCATCTAAGTTTTGACCACTTTTCAATAAATTCCAATTAGATTTAATAACTTTATTCAACTTATAAAAAAATTTAATCTGTGGGTTAACATTCAATTTTTTTGCAAAAAAAAAAAACTAAGTCCAAATACGAAAAAAAATACGGAAAAATGAAAAAAATAAATTTCAAAATTTTCATCTGGAGGTAATTTTCAGAACATTTTCTAGCTTCTGACCAGTTTTTATGCTATTCAAATTAAAGAACCTTAGTGAGCACTCTCACATACCCCACGCCCCCACATTTCGGGTAAACCTACATTATTGAACTATGAAATAAAATATCATCACAACTCTTATGCATGCACATTTCTTAAATAACATATGCACAATAATCCTGCAAAATAACAAAATCATATCTAGAAAACTGTCATAAACTGTAGGTGTCATCTGAACAAAATGTGTACCCTTGAAATTAAAATGTAACCTTAAAGATAAAAAATATTTTGCATTAAAGTGACAAAGACCAGGATATGAATTTTTCTCATAATTTACTCACTCAAAATTCAAATACCATGCACATCTTTTACATATGCCATTCAAAATACAATATAAAAACTTTTTATGTAGAAAACTGTAGGAGAAGATGTCAGGACAAATAATGTGCCCTATAAGCAATAACCCCCCTCCCCCAAAAATGGCAAAGTTCAACAATGTGCATTTTTCTGAACAATTATCAAAAATCAAAATCCAAGTAGTACCGGTATGCACATCTTTGAAACATGCATAATCAAACAGCAATATAAAAACTTCCTACCATAAAAACTGTAGGAGTTATCCGGACAAATGATGTACCCTATAAGCAATATTTTGAATAACAAGAGGCTCTCAAGAGCCTGTATCGCTCACCTGGGCCATTGCTGACAAATACAGTCAAAAATAATAATACCAATGTTGAATGCCAATCTTGAATCTGTTCAGACAAGCCAGACACATTTTAAGAAGGGGACAAACTANATAAAAATGACTAAGTTCAACAATGTGTATTTTGCTGAAAAATTATCAAAAATCAAAATCCAAGTAGTATGCACATCTTTGATATATGCACAATCAACCTGCCATATAAAAACTTCCTACCATAAAAACTGTAGGAGGAGTTATCCGGACAAATGATGTACCACCAGTGATGACGGACGGACGGACGGACGGACGGACTGACTGACTGACGTACGGACCAGTCAAAAACTATATACCCTCCTCAACTTCATTGCGTGGGGTATAATAAGATTTAATAACTTTATTCATCATCTAAAAACCTTAATTTGTGGGTTAACATTTAAAATAAAGGGCTACGCCGAGCGCAGCATGATACAACCGCAGCATGTTGTCCACTGAAATTTGAAAAAGTGTAATTTAAATGAGTATGGACAAACAAAAGAGCTTGACACAATAAATAGTTGGACGCAATAAGGAGATTTACCCAGTAATTAGCTGGACACAAACTAGGGAAAACAAGAGAAGGGCAGTCGGAAACGAAAGCTAATCCCCTCGCCCGTTTATTGAATGTTTGTCTAGTAATATAAGCACTCAAGGAAGTTGTACTATTCAAGATCTGGCTTGTTACTTAAATCTGAGCCAGTCATGCAAAAAATGTTGTGACCTTATTTCAATCAAGAGCCTCATACCTAAAGCATACTAGTATATGCATCTACTGATGAAAGATTAATCTCCTGCAAGTTGTAGTATCTAAAATCCAGACTGTAACACAAACTTTATCCTAAGTCACTCATGCATGAAATGTAGGTNGCTTTGTAACTTTACAAGATGCATCTACATACAAAATATTATTCTTCTAGGAGTTGTAGTATCTAAAATCCAAGCTGTAACACAAACTTTTAACATAAGTCACTCATGCATGAAATGTAGGTCAAAATGACCTAATTTTTACCTGGAGATTCGTTACTTTCCAAGACGCATCTACATACAAAATATTATTCCTCTACGACCTGTAGTATCCCAGATCTGATCTCTTACAAAAACTTTAACCTAAGTCACTCATGCATGAAATGTAGGTCAAAGTGACCTAATTATTATCTGGAGCTTCGTAACTTTCCAAGACGCATCTACATACAAAATATTATTCCTCTACGACTTGTAGTATCCCAGATATGGACTCTTACAAAAACTTTAACCTATGTCACTCATGCATGAAATGTAGGTCAAAGTGACCTAATTTTTATCTGGATCTTCGTAACTTTACAAGACGCATCTACATACAAAATATTATTCCTCTACAAGTTGTAGTATCCAAGATCTGGACTCTTACAAAAACTTTAACCTAAGTCACTCATGCATGAAATGTAGGTCAAAGTGTCAGACCTAATTATTATCTGCAGCTTCGTAACTTTACAAGACGCATCTACATACAAAATATTATTCCTCTACAAGTTGTAGTATCCCAGATCTGGACTCTTACAAAAACTTTAACCTGAGTCACTCATGCACGAAATGTAGGTCAAATCCACCTATTCTATATATCAACCTCAAGTTCTCCTCAAGATGCATCCATGGACAAAACATTGTCCATCTACGACTTGCTATTCAAAAGATATATGGTCTTAAGTTCGAACTGACAAACGGGTAAAACGCTATATCCCCTACCCAACTTTGTTGGGCGAGGGGATAATAAAAATTAGCCCTTATGACTCCTTATGATTCCTCTTTGACCCTTTATAGCTCAGAAACGGTAAGAGCTACGCCCAATCCATTGACATACTGCTGAAAGCTTATATCAAGAGGAATCCAAAGAAAAAAATCCCATCAAAATGCAATGAAAAATAAAAATTTTAGGTAATCTGCAAATTTGCAGTTTTGGCCCCTGTGATCCCTTAAAGCATGGAAATGGTAAGAGCTATGCCAAATCTGTTGACACATTACTGAAAGCTTAGATCAAGAGGAATCCAAAGAAAAAAATCCCATCGAAATCCAATGAAAAAAAAAATTCAGGCAATCTAGAAATTTGCAGTTGTCAGGCCCCATTAACCCTTATAGTTTGGAAACGGTAAGAGCTACGCCAAATCTGTTGACATACTACTGAAAGCTTACATCAAGAGGAATACAAAGAAAAAAATCCCATCGAAATCTGATGAAAAATAAAAATTTTAGGTTATATGTAAATTTACGATTTTGGCCCCCTTCGGCCCCTTATAGCTGGGTAAGGAAACAAGTTACCAAAAATCTAATAGTAGAGCGCTATGATAATTTTTCATAAGGAATCCTTTGGCAAAAATTGCATCAAAATCAGACTGAAAATAAAAAAAATAAATTTTTGAAATTCGCCCCTTTTGGGCCCCATTTATCTCGTAAACGGTACACTATAGTCATGATGAATTACGCCAAGTCCGTGTTATAGCGCGGCAAATCGCGGCACGGAAATTCAATGATTGGTACTCGGGAAGTCCACAATGTCCTCGCGGAAAACGCTGCATGCTAATTTGTCCATCAATGACATTCACAGACAACACAATCATGATCGCGGTAGTCGAGGAAAGAATTATTAAAATCGTCATCAGAGACGAAAGGAAATTTGTTCATCTTTTCGTTTGTATTGATAGTGGTTTTGATTTGTTTTCAAGCATGACAAATAAATTTATTGTTTCCCGATTGTATGTTCAATCACATGTTGATTAAATAACAAATCCCTTTGAATTTATGACACGTTGACAAAATAACAATTCTCTTTGAAGTATGATTGACAAGCGGAAATGGTTATGGCGGGTTTCCTGGCTCTTTAACGTATTATATTTGCAATTCTTCAATGAACATACCAATATTCCTAAAGTAACACATATAACAAGTCCTTCTAAACTCCTGTCTTTTATTTGCCAATCAACCAATCAAGATTCTATAGAAATTCTATTGTATACCAATTTGTACTGCCTGAAGGGGTTTACCTTGATACTCCAGTAATGACAAATCGGTATACAAAAGAATTCTATAGAATCTTGATTGGTTGATTGACAAAGAAAAGATAGGAGTTTTGAAGGAGTTGTTATAGGTGTTACTTGAGGAATATTGGTATGTTCATTGAAGAATTGCAAATATAATACGTTATTGAGCCAGGAAATCCGCCATAAGACATTGCTGATGGGCGGTCTTTATTGTTCAGGTGTTGACAAATAAACAGGTAAACCGCTTTTCATGCACATGGGATATTTACACAAAAAAATCAATACTAACAAAATTTATGTACTGACTACCTGTATCAATGAATAAAATTTTGACTAACTACCTGTGTTTTATGTATTAATGAAATTATCTCTCATTTTACGCCAAAAAACATCCTACTGAAGTCTGTGTTAAAATGAATGGTCTATGTTCTCTGTGTACCATCGAAAGTCTTAGTCCCAGAAAAAAAATTACGTTATTTCGTATAACGCACAATTCTGATTAAATCCAATACATTAAATGTGTGTGGAGTACTGTTCCACGTGCAAATCATGGTGTATGGTCACACAAGACGTAGTAGCATTTAGTGCACACCTCTCTTCATTTCTCATCTTTTTTGTGCGTTATTTTTGCATTGTATGGTTATCTCAAGTGGGACATTGTACACACTCAGTTCATATACATGTACTAGTTTATTGAATAAAATCTTTACCATCAACACTCGTTAAAAAATCTTGAATCCAGACAGGTACATCAACTACAGGTGCATTTGAGATTTTTTATATCTTTACCAAATGAAAAATGCAGAAAGATTTGAACATAATGACCAAACAAGTGCCCCAAAAATGCAAACATTGTTGATATGGTTGAAAATTTCGGGATTTGTTGAAGATCATAGAGGGTTTGTTGAAAATTTGATGTTTTTATTTCAATTTTCTCAACTTTGGTACGCTGGATTTATGTGTATTGTCAAAATAAAGACCGGAGTCAAGTTGTTTTCCTTTTCATTTTTTCCTTTTCGTTATTCAAAATTTTTGTTTTAAGTTAAAGTTCAACACTATATGAATATCAAAATGAATAAATAGAATACCATTTTCTTTTTTGTCATTCGCATTTTCTTTTCATATTCTTATTTTCTTATTCGATATTCGATTTTGCTTTTTGTTATTCAAAGTCTGACATTATATCCGAGTGTGTATGGTACCATTCGATTTCGGGTCATTCAAACGTTCATATTTTCCCATTCATTTTCCTTTTCGATAATCGATTTTGTTATTCGAAGTCTGACATTAGATCCCAGTTTAAATGGTACCATTCGACTACGGGTCACTCAAACGTTCATATTTTCCCATTCATTTTCCTTTTTGATATTCGATTTTGTTATTCGAAGTCTGACATTAGATCCCAGTTTAAATTGTACCATTGGACTTCGAATAATAAAATCGAATATCGAAATGGAAAATGAATGGGAAAATATGAACGTTTGAATGACCCGAAGTCGA
>MJUU01074357.1:3735-17122 GCA_002080025.1 Modiolus philippinarum
TTTTTGTAAATTTTGTTGAAACTAAGGAGTATCTCCCTCATGCAAAGCTCTGTCCTTAGCTGATTTTGGCTTTACATTTAGATCATATTGGTTATTTGTTCTCTATCAGTTTTTGAACATCTTTGTGTTAATGGTCTTCCAAAATTTTAGATTTTATCTGTACTGAAGAGACATAAGTTGTTGAAATGCGCATATGCAGAAAATAAATTCACAGTAACTTCGGTATTTAGTTATTTGAAAGAACATTTTTCCAATTAATTTTATTAGTCTGAAATCAATAGCTACTACAAAATACGCTTAGTTTGTCATTTAAATTTTTAATGAAGAATAACTTGTTGTAATCAATACTATGTTAGATTGTTGCTAAGTAATAGTCGATATTGGTTAACCAAGTAAATTAATTGCTTTTTTAGTATAAGGAATAAACACATTTTATTGGGGTACTATTTAGGTTTTTTATAACTTTTTCTGTGTAGCTTTTTAACACCTCTGGCTGTTTTTTTTTTAAACACAATACTAATATGTTATATTGATTATCTACCCTACCGACTATTTTTTGAGGCACGAAAAAAATAGTCGGTGGGGGGGGGGGGTCATCAATATAACATATTAGTCTCAGCTTCGCCCTCGCCAATTGCCAGGGTGGGTCACCTCTACTGAAATGTACACCAGAGGTCAAAAGTCGGCCCCAAGACTGAATTTTGCACCAAGTTTGAAATGCTCTCAAAAGTTTCCTACGGCAAAGCTTTTGTCGACCTCTGGTCAAATGATAGCCATTGCCCTCAGCTTCGCCCTCGCCAATTTCCAGGGTGGGTCACCTCTACTGAAATGTACATCAGGGGTCGAAAGTCGGCTTTGAAAAAAATAGCTGTTTACAGGATGTTACGTGTGCATTTGCAATTGATGTAAATTGTTGGCACTCAGGTAAAACCAATCTATGTGTGAAATTATTACTTGACGTTACTATTTGTAAGTAAAGTATCCTGGAATGCACGATATCGCCACTATGTTGCATCATTATGACCAAATCACTTCTTAAACATCAAATTCTAATTCACATCATACTGCTTTTCAAATTAATTTTCTTCAATGTCTTTTCTTAAAATCGACCCCAAAAACATACCAAAAAGAAAAGAATGAAGTACATGTATAGAAAAAATCTGAAAAAATACACCAAATAAACAGGAACTATATTCGAGGACAACGAAAATCAAGGGGACTTAATACATCGAAAATTACAGAGACTTAAAAGGAATCTCGTACCAGTATTATACTAGTATAAGAATGCGTGGTGTGTTCCGCATATTTCGGAACCTATGCTCTTTGTTGCGAGTAAGTGTATGCCGGTTAGTGAATATTAACTCCACGGTGTTTTAAAACAAGCATATTAATTATATACGATGAAATATGTGTTTTTTCTTATTGGTCGCTAAAAATTATTTGAAGTGATTTCTTGTGTTCTTTTTATTTTCGGTTTCCAGACATATCTCCTTATTGGTCGCTAGCTTATTGGTCGCTAGTTATTGGTCGCTAGCTTGAGCCTGGTACTATTTCTACAGAAATTTAACGGGCAGTGTTTTTTCCCTGAAAAATTAGGGACTTCTAACGACACTCTCCATTTGTTCACTGACAGCTCAGGTAATCCAGACTTGGGCTGTGGTGCGTATTTTAAAGGTCAGTGGGCTCAAATTTGGTGGCCAAGATGTTGGCGCTGTTTACCACTTATGAATAACTTGTATTCTTGAATTGGTTCCTATTGTAATGGCTATGTTTTTATGGATTGGCGAATTTACAAATAAAAAGATCTTATTTCATACAGATAACTCCGCATTGGTTTCTATAATTAATAAAAGAACATCTAAAGATAAGCTTATAATGAAGCTTATACGCCCATTTGTTTTCTTAACCATGTAAAATAACGTACAGTTTAAAGCAATTCACATCGAAGGTGCAAAAAATGAAATTGCAGATTCTCTATCCCGTTTTCAGATGAAACGTTTCAGACGTTTGGTGCCAACAGCAGATCAGAACTCAACTCCTGTCCCACGAGAATTTTGGACCATCATTTTGAGCCTGTGATCGCCAGTTTAATTGGCTGTCTATTTCTCCTAGTACTTTGCAGACATACGAAAGGGGGGTTCGTTGTTTTAATGACTTTAGGTCACACTTCAATTTAACCCACATTTGGCCAGTTGCTGTTCAGGATTTATGTAAATTTATTGCACATCTCTATTTACAAAATATGTCACATTCTTCTATAAAATGCGATATTTCGGGCATAAGTTTTTTTAACAAAATAAATGGATTCGAAGATATGACACAAAGTTTTATAATCAGAAAACTGTTGGAATGCGTAAATCGCTCGAAGCCTAGAACTAAAGATCCGAGGTTGCCGATAACAAGAGATATATTAAAAATTGTATTAGATAAATTGCACATAGTATGCATATCTCTCTATGAGGTTAACTTATTTAAAGCCGCTTTTTCGTTGGCTTTTCATGGGTTATTCAGAATTGGTGAACTTGCCGTGAGTAACGGTGAGCACCGTCATGTCCTGCTCGCGTCAAATGTTATTTTTGACGAAAACCAGTTGAAAATTCTTATCCAGTCTTCAAAATCTGGCCAGTTAGGGGTCGGTTCCATTATTATCATTAAAACTCAACAAGACACGCACATATGCCCGTATATACTGTTAAAAAAGTATATCAGAGATAGGCCACTTTTTCCCGGTCCTTTATTTTGTCATTTTGACGGAAAAGTTTTAACTAGATATCAATTTGTTACCATCTTAAAGAAAACTTTAGATTGCACAGGTTCAGATAACAAAGGTTTCACTTCACACTCATTTCGGATAGGTGCCGCCACAAGTCTGGCGATGCTCGGGGTTCCCGAAAGTAAAATAATGCAACTTGGTCGCTGGAAATCGAATGTATACAAGAAATATATTAGAACGTAAACTTTTTAGATCCATGTCACATTATACTGCGGTAAATTATTAACACTTTCCAGTACTTTTAGGGGTGTGGATATGTGGGTCTTCACTAGTGAAGCATGCATTTTTGGAAGCTAGACGGCGACCTGGTGGTACTAATTTGGGTTTGGAGAGGTTAGGTGTTTGTATCTGGTGGCAAGGCAAAATATTGCCACGTAATTGCTATTGGTTTTCAAATAATAGGGATGCCATGGAAAGATGTCGGTATAGATTGAATAATTCAATCGCAAAATTTGTACTTGATATGGGTGGGAGGTATATAAGGCACCCCGATCTTTTTCACAACTGGACCTTATATGAGGGTGATGGAGTACATCTGACAAGTCTTGGAAATAACATATTTTTAAGCAATTTGCAAAATGGACTTGAGCAATTCATTAATAGGCCTGGGAATCCAAGCACGTATCCTACTGTTTAATTATTTTGTTTCGGTCTCATTACATTCTTGTGACATAAATATTACAGAACACGTATGTATAATTAAGAGCGAAATTTTTGCAAGTCGCAGATATGCGACATATTAGTACTGAAAATTGGTATATGTATATATCTCTATCTGAAAATACGTTATTTCATTTTGTATGCAAGAGCATTTTGGTATTTGGCCACTTATAGCAGCGATCCGCCTTCTGTGGCGGTTGACGGTGCTCGGCCAGTTTCGCTCGCCCGCACCGTCAATTTGGCATAATTCGCTGCTTCAACTACAAGTCAGATGACTGTCTTATTCACAATAACATTATTAGGGGTTTCGGACTCATCGCCTGTGTATCCCACGGTGATTCAAAATTCTGTCTCAAAGCCATCTGTGTATCCCACGGTGGCTTATAAGTGGTTCGGACTCATCATCTGTGTATCCCACGGTGATTCAAAATTCTGTTTTTCTCAATACACATATACATTTGCTTACATATTATCTGAATTTATCTGCGGTAAACATTTCGTTTCATTTATTAAATGAACAATCATATTTTACTATTATGAAGTTGAACACTGAATTATCTTATATTATTGAATATTGAAATATATTATATATACTTGCAATTATAAATAATATTTAATTATTAAAGCTGTGGCCAAATACCGCCAATATACAAGAGTTGGTTGTACCTGAAGCCCTTATTTATTTTAATATCATCCGGGATAATTCTTTATCGCATTTAAAACTTGTGCATTTATAGTAATAAATGTAAACAAATACAATTTAATCCATTAATGATAATAATAAACAAAAACAGTTTGCATGATTTCAACATCAACATAATAAAGGATTATATAATTATATTGATTCGTAATATACACATTTAACCTGTTGAGGGAAGTGCGTAATGATATTGAAAATGGATCTACCTTTCAAATAGAGACAATCTTTTGTGCCATTTAATTTTTCAGTGTTATTTGGCATTTTTCTCCGGTTGTGATACTGGATATTTAGTATTAAAACGTGTTCTTATTTGTGAAATGATATTCTTGCCTAGACAAATCATGCACTCTATCGTTTTCACGCGGATTAACTCAGAACTGTAATTGGGTCCTAAATCTAGTAATAATACTTTTCTAAGAATAGATAATTATGAATAGATCAAGTATTATAAAAATGAGTAATCGTAAATATAAGTGTTAAAATAGAAAATATAATTACGTTCGCAAAGACATTCCTAAATATATAGCTTCATCCTATGGCACGTTACAAAATGGATAACAGGAAACACCTACAATGGCTGAAAATTATAAATACATGCAACAATTTGCTAGGGCACTACACAAGAAAACACGTATATGTATATTTCTCAACTAGTACGATTCGCATTCGAATTAGTGGTCTACCTGTATTGGGTTTTATTCGTATGTTTATCATACTATATATTAAGACGGGACATATAAAAGGATGTTTCGGAACCCATAAATCGGTTTAACCTTACCACTGTCTTTTGCTAGTGCCGGTTCCAAGTCCGGCTGTCCCGAGTTCCTGTCGTTGTTTACGTTTGTTTGTTGTCTTATTTGTATTTTGCATGTGTTTCCCTCGCAAATTGTAGCATGTAATTATAATTTTCAGCCATTATAGATGTTTCCTGTTACCCTCCTTTTTTCGACATGAACAAATAACAAAATGGTGTGAGACCGGATACGTTTACAGGTAGTGCATGCATCCCGTGGACTGCCGTGGTCAGGAAAAAACGTTTTCGTATTGTTAATTTTAAGCATTTTTTTTTTATATATTCCTGAAGTTGCAAAAAATGAAAATACTCATGACGTAGCAGCTTTTAAGACCATGAGACGGCGTTTTTGCTCTTTTCAAAACATTGCTGTAAAAACTTCATACTCGACGGTAAGAAACCAATGTAAAATGTGCAATCTATACGCTGAGGCGGTAAGTTTATTACTGCTAATAAAGGGAAAGTTAAACATTTGGAAGTTAAAATCATCTGTCTGTGATATAGCTTAGATTTTTAACAATTCTTGCCACCAACCTGAATGTGTTAAATAAACTACGTAGGGAGTAAAGTTAGCAAGTTACATTGTATGCGTTCACAATTAACAATGAAGGGATATGGAGTCAATGCAAATGAGACAAAGTCTCTACAAATACATGGCAAAATTAAGCAAGGAACAACGCTTTTATTGTTTTTCTTCATCTTGAAGTCACCAAGAGGCCTTCAACAATAAGCTTTACCCATACCTCGTACGACGTAGTAAGTTCAAGACAGCCCCAAGCACCGGTTTAAGCGGAATTCATTGCTGGATGTCGAGCATTGCTACATCCATGTCTTTTTTAGCCGTTGATCCATGGATGCGGGATCGTCAACAAACATAAACTTAACTGGCAAAGTGTTCTCACAATTGCTTGAGTCAAGCGTCTTACAAATCTTACAAGTCAAGCGTCTCTTGTTATTTCCTGCACCACTTGTCTTTTAACAACAGAGGTGGCATCCACAAACAAGTCACGATAAATGATAAATTTGTTGTTACAAACTAATTTTTCTACTCTTGTTGGTAAAGCTAAGAACTAAGACTAAGATTTATACATTAAACAAATTTAAAATCACGTTCAACAGCAGGTGTTGTTATTGCTCTTTTACTGGAAAAACATTGGCTCCGAAATATTGTGACTTTACCTGCAACTGATGAGTATGATAAAAATGTCGAAATAATTACATTTATAATGTACGTGTTATGTAATTGTTTGATTTATGAGATTCAAGAATCGTTCTATTGATGTTTTTATCTTTATATTGATCCAATGGATCTTTTCATACATGTTGCTGTAGACCACTTCAGTTATTGCTGTTAAACTATTCAATGAAGTTTTTAGCAAATTCATGTAATCAAAATCATATCGGACATATTTATGTTGGTGTTTATTTATCTTTTGTACTAAAACTTAAAGTGATATTACATAACATGCAATATCATGAATCAATATATCTAAAGTGTTGTCACCATTTAAAAAGGATATTATCTTAAATAAACATAGCAATTTTCTGGTTCATTTTTTTCCAGTTCTCAACAAGATTCCTTGACGATTGGAAATTATGAATAGAATATAACTTGTGTATTTGTTCGTAGTTAAAATAGGGGTGAAATCGGCAGTCATTTGTTAGTGGAATGTTCAACTGCTGGGCAATTATTCCAAGGTACACGTCATCAATGTACAAAGGCTTGATTGTTTTAAAAGCTTCTTTTATTTTACTAGCATAATCATAGGAAATTAGCACTGATCCACCTGTCGGATATGGCGGCCAAAATTCATGTGGATATTCTTTTTTCGAAACATACCATTTTTTCCTAGGGTTGCGGTTTGGTTTAGCACTTTTCCATACACAGCCCGTCATTATACTGCTTGGCGACTTTTTGTTCCGTAGATCATCGACCAATAATTTAACATTCACTAAATAGTCATCATCAACAAAAAAGAAATATTTGGTGTTTATACAGTTAGCAACACACCAATTGAAACTCATGACGGTCTTCAGCGTGTTATTGTGATAATCATCTAAAAAATCCTCCTGTATTATGTCATTATATAATAAACTTTCTTTATGTATAAATTCCTGAAGAAATGGCGAGTAACCTAGGGAGAATATCACCTTCACAGAGGAATCAGTTATATTCCCCCACGTAAACCGAATGGCCATACGGTAATCTAAATTTCTCACATCTGATTTAATGACTATCAGTAAAAAGGGATCTGATTTTGAACTACCTGAATGACATTTTCTTATCGGTGTCTTTAGATATTTATATGGATGTGCATAAATGGTTTCACCGAATCCTGTTTTCTCCAGTTGAGTATGGAGAGTAACTTGTGGTATGTTTGTGGTATTTGTTTCAACCGTCACATTTGTTGTTCCCCCCCTTTTGTATATTTCCGGTGTTCTGTTATTTATAATTTCAACAAAAAAGGATGAAACAGCAAGGAAGAAAACAAACATCAACAATGATAACACTGTTTTAAATGAGCGTTGAAGTGCAAGCTTAATCTTCTTGATCATTTTGTTCCCTTTTCTTTTTCCATTTGTCACTTTAATATTCTGAAGCGTTTTGTCAAAATCTTGATTGTTCTTCTCCCTCTGCGAAAAAGTCAACCAAAAACTCTGAAATGATAACTTATAGCAAAGAACCTAAATTTGGTTTTTGACATTCAAAACAAAACGACGATTTCTTTCTCATATGGAAAATTAAACAATCGCAAAAGAAAGATGCAATAAAAGTAGGAGTCACCGTGCATGTTTTTTTAAGTAATTGAAGCGAAACATGATAACCATGATAATAATTATGATAATGAAATAATACCAAAAAATAATATATACGAGTGAAAATAACAAACAAACTCTGATGCATTTTAAAATATCTGTAGAAATATTGCTGTTTTCAAGTTTGCCATGGTTGATAGATTCTTGATTCCTTTGTTCCCATATATTTGGCCATATTAAAGCTTATTATACCTATGAAGATGTTTTCGTTATAACATTCTGTTAAAATTTAACATTTAAAATTCAACTTTTGGCATTGAAATTAAAGGCGTCACTGTGACGTTACCGGTCAATAGTCTATGAAACTATTTATTGGTACAAAATTATTCACTGTTGACGTTTGGTTGTCGATATCGGAACAATAAATCATGGTAAATTGTGTCCCTTTCCGCAATATTGAATGATATGTCATCATATAAGACTGTTATTTTACAAAGAATTTTTCCAGCCTTTTTCATTTTCTGGCATTTGCAGAAAGTTAATTACAGTAACTTCGGTATTTTGTTTTTTACGACTTAAACTGAGTGGTTTACTTCCTTAACAAATTACAGAAATAACAGTTTATACACAGGAATGTCATCATATATAATGGTTTGTTACAGCTTTTTACCCATATGGAGAAATCTTGTGCATTTTGGCTCATTTGCATATTTTATTGCAGAGTCAAATACGGTTGCCGGAATTCCATTGTATTTGATAGGCAAAATTGTGAAAAATAGCTATTCTGGCTAAAAACTGAGTTGCAGATCAAATACAAGGTTAAACTCTGATAGGACATTTGATATGCAGTCAAACGAATCCTGTCAGATTGACTTAGAAGATAATTTCAAAGTTCCCAAGCCATATGAAAATCCTAAGCGAGAGCTCTTTAACATCCCATCATAAATATTTTGACAAAATGGCTGAAAACGTGAACTTCCCTAGTTTCATTGTCAAAGTTTAAGTGCAAAGTCATTACAAAAACAAGATACATGGTAAGACAACAAAACTTTGAGTGCCAAAGAAAATACTGCTACAAACCTTAACTATGTACTTTGTAAACCCGAAGTTCCAACGGAAGCTAAATATGCCCCAGTTTGAAGATGTATCAATTTATGAAATCAGCGTTTTCTCTGAAAATTCTCGATTTACGTTTTGTTTTGACATTGAAAACGTCACAAGGAAGTGTCAAAGTGATTTTAAAAAGGAACAAAGTAACGGCTAAGACCAAATATCCGTGTTTTAGCAATAAAAGCTGTTTGACGTTGGTGAGAATGCAAATAAGTCACGTGATTCTTTTTCTAATTTAAATAAAATGAATATGCATGTAAAATGATCATAATTTCTCCATATGCAATGATACAGATAAAAGCTCTTCTTTATGACTACTCGGCGAGGCCTCGGAGATAAATAAATGCTGTATCTGCTACTTAATACACAAACTTAAAAGCTATTAATGGTGAATAAGAGGATATGGAGTAAATGCACATGAGACAAAGTCTCTACAAATACATGGTAAAAAACAAGCAAACGAACAACGCTTTTATTGTTGTTCTTCATCTTGAAGTCACCATGAGGCCTTCAACAATGAGCTTTGCTCATACCTCATANTCCAGCCTTTTTCATCTTCTTGCATTTGCAGAAAGTAAATTACAGTAACTTCGGTATTTTGTTTTTTACGACTTAAACTGAGTGGTTTACTTCCTTAACAAATTACAGAAATAACAGTTTATACACAGGAATGTCATCATAATGGTTTGTTAATAAATTCACAGTAACTTCGGTATTTTGTTATTTGTTACAGCTTTTTACCAATGATACAGATAAAAGCTCTTCTTTATGACTACTCGGCGGGGCCTCGGAGATAAATAAATGCTGTATCTGCTACTTAATACACAAACTTAAAAGCTATTAAGTAGTAGTAATGTTTGACATGATAGAAAACTGCAACGGCTGGAAACATTGTCTATGATTGTCTAGAATAAGGTGCCTTTTGTATTTTTAAAAGGGTATATAAATCTTTGTCTGGGAAGGGGTATTGGGGTTTCGAGCTCCCCTATCGTTTTTGAAGATCCTCAGATCCTCCTCCCTATGGTGCAAAGCCAAACCTTTATTTCTCGTTCCTGGTGAACAGGATCGTCCGTATCACCCATATTATACTTTTCGTTCGACTCGGATTATCCTTGAAAACTTTCTGTGTACAGTAAGGACATGATGATACCTTGCCAGTTGGTTTTATGTAGTTTGTACAGTGATTTTTTTCAAAAGAGAAAAATCGCCTTCCCAAAAGCTGCTTAATCAGTCTTTGTTACTTACATCCCTCCAAAAATTCCGCGGCCGTCACCATGAAATCATTGAAAGATATGACGCGTCGGTGTCCCAAATGAAAACGGACATTTTCAGCTAGATTTCATTTCTTCACGGTTTGACATGAACGGTTTTGACTAAACCGTGAATTGACCCATCGAAAGTGTGACGGATGCCACTAGTTGAGCAGGACATGCTTACCCTTCCGTCACACCTTATGTCACTCCCAGCTTTCATTGGAGTTCACACTATGAGTGTCATAGTTCTAAATAACATAATACCGAAGTGGCTGTTAATTTGGATTCTGCATATGCGCATTTCGACAACTTATGTCTCTTCAGTGGAGATAAAATCAAAATATTGCAAATCTATATACCGAAATATGCGTAACAACTGATAGAGAACAAAATGTCAATAAGATCTAAATAGAAAAGCCAAAATCAGCTAAGGACAGAGCTATGCAAGAGGGAGATACTCCTTAGTTTTGAAAAAAAAAGTTTGTTCAATTTAGATAATGCAAGTTTGCAGATAAAATCGGTTTTCGGGCCAGCACCCAAGTACTGGCTACTGGGTTGATGAACACCCGCGGGGATTAACAGTCAACCAGGAGAGTCATCGGCCCAGTGGTAATAAATAACATAATATCGAAGGTGCTGTTAATTTGGATTCTGCATATGCGCATTTCGACATTAACCAATCCGCTACCAAACAGATCTTTCAAAACATTATATACCCCACTGATAGTGTGACGGGTGTCGCTAGCGGGGCAGGACATGCTTTCCTTTCCGGAGCACCTGATATCATTCCCGGCTATCATGGGAGTTCACACTATGAGTGCCTTAGTTCTTAATATCCTCTTTTTTATTTCCGTCTATTGTGGCTGTCTCACGTCCTTGTTTTACTCTGTTGCGGTTTTTTCCATGTCTTTGTAACCATCACTTCCTTTGTTCCTTCGGCATTCTACTGCCGTTGTTCCATGCATTGTGGCTGTCTTTGTTTTGTAATGTTTTTCTTTGTTCCCGTTTTTGCCATGTCTATACATGTAATTATAACTTTCCTTGTTCCTTTAGTATTATACTGTCGTTGGTTGGTATCAGTAAAATTGATTGATTTGATTGTAATTGTGAGATTATGCAAGAACATTTTACTTACTTTGAAAGAAATAGGTACGTCCTAATCCATTTTACTTGAATTTCATACCACCAGACTCTTAAAGATAGCAACACCGTTGATATGCATAGTTTTATCTTCTAAATCCATTACGCATTTGTTTTCTTCCTAAATGCAAACTGCATGATATAGGCCTACCAACCTTGTATTGATAACACCGGATTACCCCTTCAACAAAGTGAACTGAAAATTACCATACACTTAACATAAATATTAAGGAAGTCAATGTGATTTCTTTTTTATTGCATTTTTGACAATACTTTTATTTTGGCAAAGATTATTAAATTTTTTATGTTAATAAACAAGTGACTTTTATACAATGTAAGTTTGGAATTTTCATACATATGTGACTATAATACAATGTTTGTATTGTTATTCATTCTATTGAATTTCACAAAGTATCTTCTATTCGAACTCCTGTGTGTAAGATATTTTCACCATTGAATTTTTATATAAGCTTCAACAAGAATAAATTTTAATGTATTTTGCAGTACGCAGATTGAATGTCATCATGAATGTCCTATTTATTTTATTCGTTTTGCATGAATTACAAGGTCCAATACACTGCGTTGAAATATAAATAAACAATGAAAGGATATGGCGTAAATGTACATGAGACAAGTCTCTACAAATACACAGTATGACCTGGTGATAAAACAATGCTTTTTATGTTTTCTCCATTTTGAAGTCACTGTGAGGCCTTCAATAATTAGCTTTGCGGATACCTCGCAGTAAGTTCAAGATGGCACCTAGAACCAGTTCGAGCGAAATTTATTGCTAGATGTCGAAAAACGATACATCCATATAATTTTTTTTGCCCATATGTGATCGTCAACAAACATGAAATTAACATGCAAACTAATCTTACAATGTTGCCCGACAAAAAGACCAACAGAAGACGATCACTACATATAAACAAGCACAGGTCCCTTATCGGGTCTATTGCGAAAAAACTTGGCATTACAAAACCATGAGATGTGGCCACCACAAACAGTTGGTCAAAATAACATTTGGAAGTTACAAAAACTAAAATGCCAAAATTGCGTTCTTGTGAGAAAATCTCCCAAGAACAAATACAACATAGCTAAAATATATAAAATTGTTTTGAGAACCACTTTAATATTACTTTCATACATTTAGCAACTTGAAAAGGAAGTTCTTTAGGGGACGACCATTTGATTTACAAGAGGAGGCTTGGGCGATTTTGCCCAGAAAATTTATCTATTTTTACGAAAATCTCGAACAAATTATCTATTTTCACCAAATGTCTCATCAAATTACAATTTGTAAATAACTGAAATCAAAATTAAATTATTTATTTACATGACAAGTAGGCAAAATCGCCCAAGACAGCATTTCAAGAAATTATAAGATAAGTAACTTTTATTAACTAATCACAGTGCCCGCAAGAGGCAGAATAATTAACAATGCGTATGCATAAATAAAGAACAAGTTAAAAAATGATGCAAAGCATCAATTCGCCGCCAAATTAGGTCAAGTAGAGTGTATGTCTTGGAAAGTGTTATTGTACTTTTATAGTACACGAAATATAAGCTCTGACCTTAACTTTAACCAATCATTGAACCATGAAATGTAGGTCACAGTGACGAACAAACTCTTGTTAAATTTTGTTTTCTTTCTTAGAGATCTCTTATAGTACCTAAGATATGAACTCTGACCTAAATTCAATCAGTGTCAGTGGACCATGAAATTAAATCCTTTTCCCTCAAAGACATCTGCATGTAAAATTGTTTGATCCAATCTCTAAAAGTACATGACATATGAGCTGTCACTTAAACTCTTACCATATATCTAGGTCACTGTGGCCTGATTCTTGTCACTACTGCATAAGATGACAGCCCTTGACATGCTGAACATTTTTAGCGGGAAGGGATATCGGATATAATTTTGAAGGGGAACCACCCAAGGACCATCCCTGCCAAGTTTGGTCCAAATTGGCCGTGCTTTTAAAGGAGATGAAAATAAGAAAAGTTTATGATGGATGACAACGACGAATGCTTCATGGTGGCAATAGTTCACATGACCCTTTGAGTCAGGTGAGCTAAGAACCCCTTTTTTAACAAATGGATTGGATTGTAATATTATATATATATTAGTATTATTAGTTTTTCTTTTTTTGCAAGAATCATTCTGTTCATATTAAAAATTGGTTAGCTGAAGCTATTAA
>MJUU01074357.1:26661-47982 GCA_002080025.1 Modiolus philippinarum
TATTTCTTTCATGTTCACAACAGTATCACTATTACGTGTATAATGCTTTAAATTAGATTTCAAAAAGAGGTATTATTATTATATATATGTAAAAGGAAAGAGATTTAACAGTAAAAGGAAAGAGTGAAAAGAGAAAAGAAGAAAAAGGATCAGGGTTATATGCTGTTACTTTTCGTGTAGACTATACATTTCTTTGATGACACATCATCATATAGTATTCTTTTAATCATGAAATAATTTGTTCCATTGCAACCATTTCTGTTTGAAAATATCAATTTGATTATTTTGTATTGCTATACTTTCCTGTATATCATACACATTCTTCAAGTATATCTTTAAAGAATGTATAGATAGATTTTTCTCTTTACATCTCATGGAATATATAAAATACTTAATACCAAGAATTAAAAAGTTTTCTACTTGTTGTTTTTCTAAGTCTTCTACTAATCCAAATATAAATGAAAGTTTATTAATGTTCAAAGCACACTGAGAACTAGCTATCCAAAGATTTATGTCCATTAAGAATGATTGTACCTTAACACAATCCCAAAAGAGATGAATTATTGTTTCGGATTCCTTTTTACAAAATGTACAAAGATTATCATTCCTGACATTCATTTTCTTCAGTAGGTCATTTGTACCTAAAATTCTATGATTTATTCGAAATTGAAACCATATAATTTTTGTGTCTTTGGTCACATTAAAAGGTAACAAATAGATTTTTTCCAAATATTATCTGGAATGTCTAAATGATTTTTCCAACTTATCTGACTAGTAATAATAATATTCTTTCTGTCATTTAAAAACTTATACATGTCTTGGCAGCCTTTTTTGCTTTAAATAAGAACACTTATGCACGGAGACAAGAGAGGACCAATAAAATTGTTATCCAATTTCGAAAATTTGTGTTTTTTAAAATATCTATTGATAGAGGATATTATTCCATAGAATTCTAAAAATTGCTTTGTATTGAAAAAAATTGTTGAAATTCTGCATATGTATAAAAGTTTCCATCTTGCTTCAAAATGTCTCTTATATGAGTGATGCCCTTCTCAAACCAGTGTTTGTAAAATAAGGCTTGACCACCAACTTGAATATTTGGATTTTGGAATAGCGGGCTAAATACAGCATCAACTTCTGATTTGACTGGTATCGAGTTACTTAAAGAACATAGGCTTGCAAAACATTTTTCCAAAATTTGTTATTCACAGTAGGAATCACATTTTCAAGATAGTCTGTCCCACAATTTATACACCTATGGAGGTCTAATTTTAACAGAATAAAACTTTGCCATTTACTGTTTTCTATTAAAAGGCGTCTCATCCAAGTTGTTTTCAGTGCTTGAATAAAAGCTTTCAAATTTATCATTTTCAGTCCCCCCTTATCATAATCATTTTCTATAACTTCTTTTTTTACTTTATGAATACGGCTATTCCAGAGAAAATTATAGAATATTTCGTTAAGTAGCTTGATTGTTTTTTCATCTGGATCAGGAATTGACAAGAACAAATGATTGAGCGTTGGAATAATCAGTGTTTTTGATACAGTAAGTCTTCCTAGTGGTGTCAAAAGTCTTTTTGACCAACTTTCTACTAAGCTTTTGATTTTAATTAACTTTTTATCATAGTTAAGTTTTGGAATTGTGTCTATATTAACATGAAAATCTATTCCAAGAAGAGTAAACTTTTCTTTTCCACAAACAAGATGAGCATCGACATTCAATTTCTCTTTACTATATCTTTTATTACCTATCCATACAACTTGAGTTTTATCAAGAGTGACTTTCAAACCAGATATTTTTGAAAAAAAAAATCGATTTCATTAAGGGATTCTTGTAAGGATTTTTCAGAACCATCTAAAATTAATGATGTGTCATCAGCGAATTGAGAAATTTTGTGATGAGTATCTGAATTATTACGAATTCTGATAGCTAATATTTCTGCACAGATAATAAAAATATAAGGAGATAGCGGATCCCCTTGTCTACAGCCTCTATAAAGTTGAAAAAAAGGGGATAAGTTCCCTCCTTGATTTACTGCAGACACAGGATTTTTATAAAGTACTTTAACCCACTTTTTAATATCATTTCCAAAATTAAAGAAGGGCAAACATTTTTGAATAAACGACCAGGATACTGAGTCAAATGCCTTTTCAAAATCAATTAAAAGCAACAACCCTGGAATATCTTCCTCTTCAGTATACTGTAAAAGGTCATAGATAAGTCGAGTATTTTCCCCAAGATATCTTCCAGCCACAAAGCCACTTTGATCTTTATTTATTATTTTACCTAAAGTCTTTTTTATTCTATTTGCAATAGAGCCTGAGGCAATTTTGTAAACAATATTAAGAAGAGAAACTGGTCTCCAATTTTTTAAAAATTGTTTTGGTTTATTATCTTTCGGAAGACAAGTAATAATTCCTTGCTTTTGAGTGACAGACATTTCTCCCATCTCAAAACCATAATTTATTGATCTAACAACAAAATATCCAATGTTTTTCCAAAAAAATTTAAAAAATTCTGTTGTGAACCCATCTGACCCTGGACTTTTACCATTAGACATGTTTTTTAATGTACTAGCTGCTTCTTCATAAGTTATTGACCCTTCAAGAGCAACAGATTCTGAATATGTAAGTTTTGGTACATTAAATCAAGTTTTTCATTCAAATCAACATCTAATGTATTGTGCTCTTGACTGTCATAAAGTTTAACATAAAATTTTTTTGCCTCATCCAATATAGCAGATTGCTCTGAAATAACACTTCCATCCTCTGTTTCTATTCTAGGAATTATTTTACTTACAAAATTCCTGGTTTCAAGACCACAAAAGTACTTTGTCGGTTTTTCCCCCTCCTCTATCCAATGAGCTCTAGCCCTAATAAAATTACCCCTCAATTTATGATTTCTTAATGATTCCAGTTCGAATTTCTTTTCATAAAATGTATTCATTTCATCGTTTTTAAAATTTTCTTCCAATTCTCTAATTTGTTCAAGAAGATTTTTTTCAAGTTTGTCTGTTTCCTTTTTTTATAACTCGAGAAGGAAATAGTTTTGCCTCTAATTTCAATCAACAAAGTTTCTAAAAACAATTGGTCATTGATAGTAAACTGAATATCTTTACATGGGATTTCATCAATATTTTGATGGTTGTACACTGGGATTGCATACTGTTTTTTATTTCAGATATTTTATCATGAATAACTTTTATAAATTCAGTATCATACAACAGGGAGTTATTAAATTTCCACAAACCTTTTCCTCTTTTAAACTCATTAAAAACTAATTCAAGTTGTATCATTGAATGATCAGATCTGTAACATATCTATACTGGTATTTTTGACGTGAACAAGCATATGGTCTGGTAAAAGAAAAAAATCTAATCGCGCCTGCTTAAATGGGGTACGTTTCCGCCAAGTATAACGTTTAACTGTTGGGTTCATTTCTCTGAAAGGGTCTACAAGTTTTTTATTATCTATTATTTCCAACAATTTATTTCTTGCATTTGGATTATTTGTAGCAAGATAATTACAATAATCAATCTCTGGATCCTGGACCAAATTATAGTCTCCACAAATTATATACAATTCATTGGACATAAATTCAATATGATCTATTATATCTTGGAAAAAACCTGGAGTGTCAGTATTTGGAGCATAGATACATACTAAAGTAAGTCTATGTCCTTCCACTGTGAGATCAAGTATGAGATAGTTCCCATTTATATCTTTCTTTTCTTTGTGTACAGTGTACTCAAAATTATTCTTAAACAAAATAGCAACACCTCTAGAGTTTGAAGTGTATGAACTAAAAAAGGCTGTCCCTCCCCATTCTTCAGAAATAAATTTTTCATTTACTTCTTGAAAATGTGTATCTTGTAAACAATATATATTACAATTTTTATTTTTTAAATATGAAAAAACAGGGATCCCCTAATCCTTGACAATTAAATGACAAGTTTTATACTGTCCATTAACTATCCAATTACAGTGACATTTGATAATAAAATTTCCATTATTACAGATACTTCCAACACATGATAACAGCATAGACCTTGATTTACACCAAAAGTAGAGATAGATAGATAGAAATTTGAATGAAGAACATATAAAGAAACATGTTAAAATTAACATCTTTACAGGCATATTGAGCTTAGGAGGGAAATGTGAAAATGGAAAACTAGGCCCCCATACATATTTCACATATTTAGTAATGAAATGGGCAAATTGTGATAAGTATTTCTACTATTTGACAATAAATATCCTACTTTACAATATAAATACTTACTTTGTCTTTTTAAAGACTAACAAAAATATGTATTAAATGTCAAATTGACGATGAGTAGTAACAATGATAAGTACAACATAATTTCAATCAAAATAAAAACAGAACACAAACAAGATAAATGACACATATTTTCAAGTCAGACACAAATTATCTAATTTTTTAATAGTTCCTATAGCTATAGAAAGCACTGCTAAAAATTGTTTCCAGTGCACAACTGTGTATAAAACGCAGCCTACCAAATTTCAAATGAACCTTTCTAGTTGAGTGGAGAATTTTGTGATAAATTTTCACTATTAAGACCAAAATGGTAAAGATTTAAAGTCCAGTCAAACTGGAGGTTGATAAAAAGAGCACTAGAAATCACTTACAATGCACAACTCATTACAACAAAGTAGCACGCCAAATTTAAAATGAATACCTCCAAGTAAAACAGAGACCACTGTGACGGAAAAATCACGCCTAATGAGAAGCCGACAGACAGGTATCTTGCAACATAAATGAGTGGAAAAATACATTTGGCATAGCATAATTTTAACTATTGTTTACCTGGCACTAAAAGTAATAAACAAAGTATTGATTTACAACTTGATACTAATTTAGTATTTACATCAGTTCATTTATATATAGTTAATAAACAGTTTCACATACCTTGAAGATCAATAGTCTCGATGAAATTTTATCTTTACTGAAGAGACATAAGTTGCCAAAATGCGCATACGCATTAACAAAATTAAAAGTAACTTTGGTATTTTATTATTTAGATATGTTCAGTTAAATGCACAAAATTGATTTTTACCTGATTTAACAAATATTACATGTGAAATATTTGTCATTAGCTAGGCTATGGAATAGCCTAGCTATATAGATAGTTCTTGGGGGAAAGTGGGGAGTACGCTTGCGCAGTGGGGAGAACGCATGCGCCGAAGACTATTGACCAATAGGAATTTCAGATTCTCGAAAATCAAAATGGCGTCCAGTTTCGTCCTGATAAAACGGGGCGGGGTTTAATTTTTCTGTTTCCTTGTTTCCTCTGTTTCCCTGTGGAAGTTGAAAAGTATTATAAACATATACTAAAGGTGGTACTGGGAACAGGTTTATATAGAGAATGATGGGATTGGTATTGCAATATCGCTTAGCCAAATTTATAAATATAGATATGATAAAAAGAATAAGAACAGTAATGAATAAATTTAAAACCAGAAGTTAATAAATAAAGATGAGGTATTGTGCAATAATCAATAATATACAAATACTATAAAAGACTTTTCAATACACCGATTGCGCATTTGCGGGATCGCTCATTATTTTAGCCAAACAAGGAGTAATCTGGTACAAAACTGGATCCAAGACGCTGATAGACGAAGAAAGTAATTTCTTCATTTCCATTCAAGTTTCGTTTTTTGTGGGTTGGAAATGTTCCTCGTGGATTTCTTTGTCAGTTGAAAACGATTTTTTTACCTATATGTTGAATAACAACGTAAGATTCGTTGGTAGAAAATATCTGTCCCTTGCTCCAAGGTTGGATTACGTCATTTTTCCTCCGGTTTACCCCAGATGACCTCGTCGAAATGAAGAGTCAAATCCGGAATGGAAAAGATGTGCAATCCAAGTAATAAAAGACTTTCCAATTGTGTTAAACAAAGCGTGATTGTAGTTTGTGGAGATACTTAGGCAATGGAGAACGAAAGGTGGAAAGAGATAGAATTGCGTTTTTGCGGAAGAATAAAGAGCTACCGGTGTTTATTTGTGTGCTGTAAAAGGTTTATGTTTCGAAGCCAAGTACATCATGAGCCACCACACCCTTGTCAATCAAACACACAATTTTCTATCCAAGGCTATTCCATAGCCTAGCGTATCGTTTTTATTTCATAAAAACTATTATCCGATTTATATCATCCACTTATGTTTATTAAAGTCCCCTCGTGTTTTCTAGTTGGTGTTCACTTGAAGTTTTTGTCATGTTTTACCTTATATTGATATCTTGTCAATTAAGAGCAATATGATGCACAAGAAAACATTTCTGTAGTAGACCTCTTTAATTAATATTACACAAAGGCTACATTACGAAAGCAGTTTCCATTTCATAAACTGAGAATCAAACAACCAGTCAAAAATAGTAGGGTGCCGAAGAGACGATTTTTCTGATTTTGGGTTAACGGAATAACACATACCTGTATTATACATGTTTGGAAAGAGGATACCATGGCGCATCGAACTGACGATGTCGTAGAGATTGAATTTTGGTCACATTTTATTTTAGATGGGGTCAAAGGTCAGCTCCTAAAATTTTGAAAATTTTGATGCATTTTAAAGTGGGCTTCATTTCACAGATAAAACTGCAACGAAATTCGAATATTATTGTAAATTTTATTGGGGTAGTTCTTTAGTTTTAGTTTTTATAATGATTTGTCTGTTGCCTTTATTCAACATGTTTCAAAGGTTGCATTTTGTTTTGAAGGCCTGTCATTTTGAATATTTGCACTTCCGTGATATGAAGGGTTCTTTCGGATATAAAGAACTGCGCATTTCTGACTTTTATAGGGTTATTCTTCAAAAGAAAGCCTGAATTTAATTTTAAAACGAACCGCTAAAAATAAACTTAGTTTAGGAGAAATAAATTGCATTTTATTATTGGTTTAAATAAGTCCATTTTCCCCCCAAAACACACATTGATACAAATCTTAGTAAAACTGTTCCTACTGAAACAAAACCCTATTATATTATCTGAAATGATGTGGAAACGTGATTTTAAACGTGAAAACAAACACATGTGTTTTGAAAATCAAAACACAAGCAACGTAAAATTGTCATTATATTCCCGCTATTTTGTCAAGTGATTCTGACAAGAAATGATTAGAGTTATCCTTTGTTGTACACTTGAAAGAACATGAACAATCGGCATGGTCTTCACATCGACTAAAATTTGAAAGTTTTGCGCAAATTTTGGCTTTTTAATTGTTGATTTCTCTTTAACGGTGGACATTACATCCATGATTTTTGGAGCATATGTACACTTTGTATATTTACTTTCGTTAAAGTTTTTCAGAAATGAAGCATAGTTATTTCGCATACGATGAAAATGTCGTTAATTAAGACTCAAATTTACATTAAGACCGATAAATTACAAAAACCAATCAAAAATAACTTGCATTCTATGATTCAAATAAATATTTCAGGTCTTGGCTTTATCGTGAATAACTTTTTATTAGAATATAAGAGAGTACTACTATTTTCTATAACTTTAAAAATACCATATCCCAAGCACTGTTTTAGGGTACCCTTAAAAAGGGAGAAATTAGAGAAATCTTGACCACAGACAGATAAAAATTTGAAATTTAATAGTTGTTCTATCATTTAAACCAAAAATTAGCCGTGTGTGATTCCTTTAACCCAAACTCGAAAACTAAGCGTCTTTTTGGACCTTGGGCACCCTACTAAAAGTCAACAAAGGAAAAAAATAATTGAGACGGAATAGATAACTTTGCCAAATAAAAAATGACAATCCATATTTATTACAAAGATTGTATTCCCCTCATTATGAATTTCTATCCCCTAGTAAAATGAAATTCAATGCTCACTAATGAAAAAAAAATGATACAGAAAGACAAATTATTACAAAGTATGTTAGTGACCTAATATATTGGGCAAGAGCGTAGCTCGAGTTCCAATGTTAAATTTACTGACCGTATATATACCATATTAGGTCACTAACGTACTGTGTAATGTTTACATCCTATTGATAGTTCATGAAACATATAAACACTTGTGAAAACCGTAACACAGGTCACCGTAGGTATCGTTGTCCTGCGACAACATGATTTCTACTGCAATTTGGTCCTGATTTCTACTGCTCAGTCCGTGATTTCCTACGATTTGTTTAGTGTTGAAATAGTATATTGCGCGATATGTAGATCTTTCAAAGTATTATAAGGTGAATTGTGATAGAACTAATTATTGAATAATGGTACAATAGTCAGTTATTGGAATAAAATGTGTATTTTTCAAATTATATGTAGTCCTGGCTTTCAACTGCATGCGTATGTCCCTATGTTATGATTTCTAACGCATTGTCCACGATTTCTATCGTTATATCAATATAAATTAACAAAAATGAATTGCTATTTCTGGTGCAAAAATGCGATTTATATGTATGTTTTGATAACATTGCATGCACTATCACAGTATAGGAACCTGTGCGCCCGAATTCTCTTATTGACGGTCTCCGTAATCTGTATCCTTTTTGACGTTCTCTTGAATAATTAACAGGTCAAGGGAGCCATTTCAGCATTTTTGATAAGGAAAGAAAATATTTTATCATTTAAAAGGGGTTTACGTTGTGCACAGTGTGTGTTAATATTCTCAGAAATTGTCAAATTGAGATTTCTAGTTATTAATGCCACGACATTGAATTAATGAGTTAATTATTTGGCTGTTTTTCATAAACATACAATTTTTAAACTTCTTGTAACGGAGTGTAAAGATAAGTCACACTCTCATGCAAAATTTTGATTATATAGGTTAGCTGCATTATAAATATTCTTGCAATTTCAATACAATAAAAGAAAAACTGCAATAAGCTTACAGTTGTAACAGTAAACAGACACACAGCACAACTGTTAATAGAATACAGTTGAAATTTTTGCAAAATAGATATTATTATTATCATAAAGAAAGCACAGAAGGTTATCCTTCCGTAAATATGTTGCTTAGCCGTTAGTGGACTAACCATATAAATATAGACACACAAAGACGCATTTTAGCCAAGATAATTGGCCTTTTACTGCTGAATGACTGCTGAGATCACCGATTCTTGCTCATATTTACATTTGTAAACACCATATTTCTTCTCTCGAACGTCATCCCCTATACATCAATCAGTCATTCACATTTGGTCAACATGTAGGACATAAAAATGTATCACGGAACAAGAGAAAATGGTCAATACTTACCGGACTTGCATGTTTATCGTGTATTTTTCAAAGAAAAACGTTAAACAGCATACAGAAAAACCGTAAATCAGATATTTCAGGCGCACAGGTTCCTATACTGTGATTATGATTGAATGACCGATGATGATAAACGGAAACGAGGACTCTTCATTGCACTGGTAACAGCGGTAGGTATGAAAAGCATATCTTGATGACATGAGAGAATAGAAATTGTATTCAAAAACAATAGGCCATCCAGAACTTGTATGGCACGCCTGTATCCTTTCTAACATAAACAGTTTTTCTTAAAGAATATGTTTGTCTATATGTTGTAATCGTCCACAAACTTAATACACTGATGCTTTGTCCGACAACGGATGACAGTGATTGTAAGAACACTTTGCTAGTTTAGTTTAGGTTTGTCGACTTTCCCGTATCTATGACCAGAAAAGACATGGATGTAGCATTGATCGATAATTAGCAAAGAATTTTGCTCAAACCGGAGCTAAGGACCGTCTTGAACTTACTATGAGGTATCAGCAGAGCTCATTGTTAAGGGCCTCGGTGACTTCAAGATCAAGAACAACAATAAAAGCGTTGTTACTTTGCTTGGTTCTACCTTGTATTTGTAGGGACTTTGTCTCATATGCATTTACTCCGTATCCTTTCATTGTTTACAAATTCCAATTTGTCTAATGTAGTGGTGTCAGAGGACAAGATCCGAAACGTGTTTCAATTGGGTCAAATGTTAAACTTTGCGGTTCCTTTCTGGTGGCCATCGCGGAAAAAAAGGTTGATCTTTAAAAACACTTTTTACAAGGGCTTACCTAAATAAACAATGAAAGGATATGGAGTACATGCACATAAGACAAAGTCTCTACAACTTCATGGTAGAAGTTATCAATGAGACGTTTAAAACAACGGCAGTAGAATACCGAAGGAACAAAGCACAAGATTACACAAATCAAAGTCCAGAGACAAGGCAAAAGCAAAAACACCAGAAGACGGAAGACCAAAGACACCACATGCCCACAAAACACACGAACATTACATATACAACACAAAAAACTAAAGCACTAACAGTGTGAACTCTCAATAAACAAGAGTGACATCAGGTGCCCCGGAAGGGTAAGCATGTCCTGCTCTGTGCACAGCACCCGTCACACTGTCAGTGGGTCAATCCAGGGTAAAGTCGAAACCGGTAATGTCAAATCAGGGAAGACGCGAATCTAGCTGAAAATGTCAGTTTTTATTTGTGACACTGACATTTCATATCTATCTATGATGTCGTGGTGACGGCCATAGAATTTCTGAAGGGACGAAAGTAACAAAGGCTGAACATATCCCTGACTCAGCAGTTTTTGTGACAGTGCTTTTGCTCTTTCCACAAAGTCACTGTATGTACTATTGTTGCTTTTCATCATGAAGTAACCAAGAGGTGACTATTGTGGCAAAAGTTTGGTTTCTATTGGATATAGCTTTGGAGAAAAATGTCGTTGAAGAATCCCCATAGGATCCAATGCATTATATTCCCTGCTGGTGGACATCTTTAATATGCAAGAGGACAATTGTGTCAAAGTTTGGTTCAAATTGCCTGGGCAGTTTCAGAGGGTCGTTGAATGTTTCTCCCAATAGGGTACAATGTTTAACAATGTTATCTTGTATATAGAGCGGACTTGAGAGAAAAAAACCCAAAAAAACTCAAACTAATTTCGCTTTGTTTGGTTCCAAACGGCTCTGCAATTTCAGATGAAAAGATCTTTGAATGTGTTACATGTATCCCATACGGTCCAGTGTTAAACTATCATCCCTGCTGGTAGCAATTTTGGATAAAGTGCGATTAAGAAAAACACCTCTTAAGGGGCTACCTAAAGACTGGATTTCCCCAGAGGGCCCAATGTTGAACTGTTTGTCACTGGCGGCCGTTTTTGATAAAGAATGAAGCTAAAAACAAAAGCATAGGTTTTTGCAGAAGCCGACCCCAGGACTTTTGGGGTAAAATTTGATTCCAATTGGCTATGTAGTTTCAGAGCAGAATATCTTTGAATGTGTTTTTCCATAGAGTTACACGTTAAACATTGATTCCACTGGCAGTCGTCTCGAATGTAGCGCAGACGGGGCCACCTGAGGACTTTTGCGGCCAAGTTTAATTCCAGTTGGCCTAGAAGTTTCAGATGAGAATATTTTCGAATGAAAAGTTTACGCCGGACAGATGACGGACGAACGCAAAGTGATGACAAACGCTGTGACAAGGTAAGCTAATAATAACATACATGTACATATGATTATGAGCCATTAATAAACTGGAGTTGTAGCTGTCAATGATCATGTAAACACAAGAATAATTAAAGTAAAATTAGTGAAATTTGAGAACTTGATGTGTTTCATACCCGTATTTTTCATTAACACCTTGCATAATCTAGAGATGTATGTTCTTTGGTATTGTGTGCCGGTTTCTCTGCTACTTTATTGATTTTTAAATGGATAAACGATTTCATGTCGCCGGTCGGTTTATCAGATAATTTTGTATTTAGAATAGCAAAAAACTAAAATTTATTCTGCAAATTCAATTATAATTTGCTTTAATTGTGCAGAAATGCTTAATATGTAACATTAAATCGATAAATCATGTCAGTAGAACGCCAGGACCTACCAGTAGAAATACAGGACTGAGCGTTAGAAAGCCAGGACCTCATATTTTCAATTTGTATCCAGTATAGCCAAATTACAGTTTTTTCAGGCTTGAAAAGTGTTGCTAAATAATTGTATCATAGATGAGGATAACGCATGTTGTTTTTGACTCCTTTAGCACAAGTATAGCAAAGATATTCATGATTATTTACACAGTGGAATAATAGCAAATTGCAAAAAATATAAATATTGCATGAATGCATTTTTACCGGTATCAAAACAATATCTATTTGTTGTTAGTTTCACCTATTCGTAACTACAACCGTGCTCTCGTTTTTGTGTATCAACAAAATCGTCTCTCTGTTGTCATTTTTGTTTATCAATGCAGTAGAAATCACGGACAAGCATTAGAAATCACGGACAAAATGCAGTAGAAATCATGTTCTCGCACGACAACGATAGCTACGGTGAGGTATTGATGTTTACTTCAAGTAATGGGTGCCAACTTTTCCAAACACCTACAAATGGTCGTCGACAAAACAGCACGCCACGACATTCTTTTGCAAATGGGAGATCTCAACGCTAAAATTGGAAACAAAAACGAAGGAGAAAACGGAATAATTGGAAGGCATGGCATTCAAGGTGAAAGACATGAAAATGGAGAGAAATTTGTTGCATTCTGTTGCCTCAACAACTTAGCCATTACACAACGATGTTTTCACACAAAGACATCCATTTAAAAACTTGGACACCGCCAAATGGCAACAACAAGAACCAGATAGACCATATTGCAATAAACGGAAAATACAAAAGATCTATAAACGACGTGAGAGTTATGAATGGCGCAGATAAAGGAAGCGACCATGAACTACTAGTTACAAAACTCAAGCTTAAGCAGCATAGAGTCGAAAGAAAAGCTTTAACATCCAGAAGATATGAAACATGCAAACTTAAGATACCAGCAGTAAGAGAAAGATTTTCAATAGAACTGAAGAACAGATTCAATGTCCTAGTTGATTTAGGAGATCAAGACATTGACGATCACTGGAACAACTTAAAAACGTATATAACGTAACAGCATAGAATATCATAGGTCCAGGAAAGAAGGGAAACAAAGAATGGATAAGGACTGACAGCTGGAAACTTGTGGATGAAAGAAAATCTCTGAAAAAAAAGATCGACCGGACAAGATCTGAAAGAGTCAAAGATCGGCTACATCAACAATACCGTGACAAGGACAAAGAAGTGAAAAAGAGTATGAAGAAAGACAAGCAAATGATTTGAAGATCTTGCTTCTGAAGCGGAAACAGCTGCTGATAAAGGCAACATGAAAGCCATGTATGACATAACAAAGACACTTTGCAAAGATAAACCAAAGCAAATGGAACATGTAAAAGATAGGAAAGGCGCACTCTTAACTAGAATTACCGAAGTGAGGAACAGATGGAGGGTTCAACGAGGTACTGAATAGACCCGAACCTACAGAACCAGCAGAAATAGTAAATGACAACACCGAAGCATTACCTATCAATGTTGAACATCCAACTTTAAATGAAATCAACGCAACCATAAAAGAGCTCAAGAATGGAATATCACCCGGAATCGACAGCATAACTGCTCAATTACTGAAAGCAGATACAGAAACATCATCAAGGCAAATTCATAAACTACGAAAGAAAATAGGGAATGAAGAACAAACACCGTCCGATTGGAAAAAAGGACTGATTGTAAATGAAACAAAGGGAGAACAAGAAACACCTACTATGGCTAAAAATTATAATTACATGCCACAATCTGCTAGGGAACTACACAGGAAAAACACAAACAAAAGACAAACGTAAACAACGATAGGAAATCGGGACATCCGGACTTGGTACCGGCAATAGCAAAAGCCAGCGATAGGGTTAAACTGGTTAATGGGTACCCAAACCTCCTCTTTATCTGTCCCGTTTCCCTATAGTATAGTAAACATACGAATAAAACCCAATACAGGTAGACTACTAACTCCGTGACCACAATCTTGAAAGGAGAGAATTTGACAATACGTAATTTTGAAAGATGGGTCAAGGGGTGCTCGCCACTAATCTGCCGGCTAGGTGAGGGAGCCTAGTCTGGTGGTAGAACACTGTGTAAAACTACCAAAGAAAGGGGATCGTACATGCTGTGGAAACTGGCGAGGCGTTACTATGATACCAACGATATCCAAAATACTGGGCAAAATAATCATCAAACAAAATTTCGTCAGAAGTTGAAAAACAGGCAGGTTTTAGGGAACAGAACAGATCTTTATCCTCAGAAACATCATCGAACAAACTGTTGAATGGAATTCCAACCTCTACAAATGCTATATTGATTACGAGAAAGCATTCGACAGTGTACATCAAGAAAATCTGTAGAAGATTATGAGACACTACGGCATCCCTGACAAACTAATACAATTAATTAAATGCATGTATCTAAACAATGAGTGTGCAGTAATGACACCAAGCGGAACATCAGAATGGTTTAAGATCAAATCAGGTGTGAAACAAGTCTGCAACGTGTCCGGCTTCCTTTTCTCATGGTAATAGACCGGGTCATGAGAAAGTATACAGCAGAAAACAACACAGGAATCAGATGGAATTTTTCAACCAAACTACACGATCTAGATTACGCGGATGATATTACTTTGATCTCAAGCACTAAAGAACATCTACTGCGAAAATTCAACGATGTCAGTAAACATGCTCAATCTACTGGCTTGAAACGCATCAAAGACGAACGTAATGAGGATGAAAGCAAGCAACAAACAACCAATCACCAGCACAGATGGGAAAGAAATAGATGACATCACATCATTTACATATCTCGGCTCCATACTTAAAACCACCAGAGGAACAAATGAAGACCTCAGAAGAAGACTTGGCCTTGCCAAAATGACATATAACAAGCTGAAACCTATATGGAACAATAGTCAAATATCCAAAAGAACTAAATTCAGACTGTTCAATTCTAACATCATATCAGTCCTTCTCTATGGAAGTGAAACATGGAAAATGACAAAAGATGACGAAAACCTAAAGGACACCTTCTTACATAAAAGCTTAAGAAGAATACAAAAGATTCATTGGCCACAGAAAGCTACAAACGAAGAAGTCAAGAAAAGAGCAGGACTTGAGAAAGTTAGCGACACAATCAAACAAAGAAGATGGAAATGGTTGGAACATGTACTAAGGATGGGAAACACCAGTACGCAAAGATAGCCGTCAGCTGGACACCAGATGGGAGAAGAAAGAGAGGTCGGCCGAGGGAATTGTGGAGGAGGACTATTGAAAAAGAACGAAAAGAGCTGGTATTCTCTTCATTGAATGAAGCAGCCAAAGCAGCAGAGGAAAGAGACCAATGGCAAGGACTTGTGAAAGGCCCGCCTCTTGTCAAGGGGAAACGGAAATAAGTCAAGTATATATACCATATTAGGTCACTAACATACTGTGTAATTTTTATATCCTATTGATAGTTCATGAAACATATAAACACTTGTGAAAACCGTGACACAGGTATTGATGTTTACATGTTTACTTCGAGTAATGGCCGCCACTGATTATATATTTTTCACAGGCATCCAATATGAAATATATACGGTCAGCACTTGACGTCGCTTGACCAATCAAAATGTCGGGAATTTGCTAGCGGTAGGATATTGTTTTGCTTACAGAACGTGATGCCAATCCATATTTATACCAGTTTATTAATTGCTTGTTTGCTCTGGTAAGATATAAAAGTGTGTGTGAATGTATGTATCCATTTTCTTTCCTCCTGTGTCATGCTCGTGTGCTGTATTTGTTACTTTGTGTTTCTGATGTTATCATTGTCTTTGGATAACTGTTCTTTTTATTACTGATAGTTCTGTTGTCACTGACTTTATATATATATAGTCAACTTGTTCATCTCCCCGGATTTGCGAATGTTTACGCTAAAGCAGGACCTAAATATATATATATTATTTTTCAGAATTCCATTTATTTAACCTAAGCACACGAGTGAGCAATGATCTATCCTTTTAAAAAAAAAAAATGAGTTATTCTTTAAGTGTATATAAATTCATCAAAGAGTTCAAAAGGTTTGTTATGATTTAAGAACTCTAGTTAAGAATTAAATCCCTCATCCAATTTATTTTCTTTCCTTCACTGTTATCTATTGTATGCGTATATGAAACCTTTTTTGTATATTTATTCTCTTGCTCCATTTTGTTTTGTTATGAACATATGCGCAATATGTAAGTATAACCCAATATTATAAGTATAACTTTAAAGGCCTTTTCAAAAAACCATTTGGTCCTCTCTTCGGTTTTGGTATTTAAACACAATGAAACAGTTCCGGCTATCAACCCAACACGGCAAGTGTTGTACATCATGAACACAGTTCATAACATTGTTCACATTTAGAATAGTAGGTCATTGTTTAATGCGACACTGCAATAATTGTGTCACAATTAAAATGTATTCAGGGCTTATGTTGTGTATTGTTAGCCAACCGTACGATTCATAACCGGAATCGAATAGTGTTTTAACCTCCAGTTGATGGGAGAGTTCCAATCCAGGAAAAGATAACACTTAATGGAAGGGGCTATACGTGAGAGTACTCGCATTTCAATGCAACTTGTCTCATATTTCTTTTTTCATTATCTGATTTCATCATTTAGACCATACTGATTATCAGATATAATACATATTTCTGTCTTTCAGATGTTTTGATTTGATAAGCACTGAAGAGACATACGTTTTACAGTAATATGGTGTTTCGTTATTTGATCACAAACTACATCAAATATATCTTTAAAATCATCATCCATCGCCACATAAAATTATCTTTCAGTAAAATAAAAAAAGAGTCTATTCTTTAAAAGCTTAAAACAGAGATTTTTCTATCACTGTCTAGTTGTACAAAAAAAAGAGAGGAAAAACAAAACAGACTTACTTTGTCCTTGTGGTTTGTATAATTGCAAATTCCTTCAAAGTACCAAAGCTGTACACTTGCCTTTAAGTGTTGTAATACAATAACCCATTAGAAAGACCGTTTCATATTATGCTTTGTAGAGACGTCCGGTTAAGCTACTTTACTTACGTACTTAAACATAAAAACTTAAGGTGGTACCTTGGTCTAAAACCTGTCAGATAGAATTTCCTCATATTTTTCATGACTTATACTTTATTAATCAAGAATACAAAAAATAAATTAACAATTTTGGGCCACCGACAAATAAGCGTGAATCTGGCATGTAGAATAACTAAATACCGAAGTTTCTGTGAAGTTATTTTCTGCATATGCGCAATCGACTATCGACTGGTGTATACCAGAAAAAAATCCAAAATTTGTTTTAGTTACATTAGATAGAATTAAAAAAAAGATTGTGGTCAATGAGTTAGTAGTCTTCCTCTATTGGGTTTTATTCGTATGTTTATTATACTATAGGGAAACGGGACAGATAAAGGGGAGGTTTGGATACCAAGTCCGGCTATCCCGAGTTCCTATAGTTGTTAACGTTTGTCCTTTGTCTTGTTTGTGTTTTCCCTGTGTAGTTCCCTGGCAGATTGTGGCATGTGACTGTAATTTTCTGCTTTATTTCGGCATTATGTTTTGCATGTACACAAAACAAAACATTCATAACCACAGAAAGAGAATGTTGCAATTAGGACGCACAGAGAACTCTATATGTACGTATACATTTTTGTTTTTTTTTTTTTGTTTCGTGTATTTGTTGGAAAAATCAAAAAGTACCATGTTTTGAGGCCGAAATGACAACAAAGATATATCTGTATAAAACTATTACTTCATGACAAGAGATGCCTGATACTCTCCATAACTTCTTGTGTGCAATTTTTAGCTGCAAATATTGTCCATTCAAGCAGAGCAAGAAATAATTGAGGTTTTCTCTAAAGTAAACAGAAAACAAAACAAAGACATGAATGCAAGGAAGGGACAAAGGAAGGTTTAATAAAAAAGTAAAATAAAAAAAAATGAATAAATAAAAATGAAAAGAAAGATAGAAAGAAAAACTGTCCGGAAACGTAGCAGTAACGCGTGAACAGAAAAACGAAAACATGAGAGATCCACACACACACACACACACACAAACACGAAAAAAACACACACAACATTCAAAACTAAGGCAATTATGATAACAGGGTAATCTAACATCAGGTGCTATGTCAGTTTCGATATACCGCACCCGTCATACAGTCAGTGAATTAACCCGGGGGTGTAGTCAAAACTGGTAGCGTCAAGATCGGGAAGCGTGAAATCTAGCTTAAATTTCCATTTTCATTTTGGACATCGACACATCAAGGAATGATATATTTAATTAATGTCATATACATGTTCATGTAATATTTGGAACCGAAACCTCATCATCTAAGGGCAATAAAATGTTTAAAGTTAATACTATTACACGATTATGGATTTCCTATTGTTTAAGAACGCAAAATACAAAAATTAATGTATCCTGTACTGGCATAATTTTAAGGTTTGTTTCGAATAATATAGTACAAGGATTAATTCTAAAGATGGTTTGGTGATTTGGACACAATTTGATATTCCTTTCCTTTCACTAACAAAAGGTCACAAATAAAATGTAGGGTATACAAAAAGCATTAAATGTGGATATTAGTATGTCTTATTATTTTTCTTATGACAATCGATCCAACTTTTTTTTAAAAAGCTCACTAGATAAACAAAGTCGTCTGAGAGCCTATAAAAGACAAATTGTTTTTGAACTGATGTCAAGAGGCGATGACTTTTTGTTGGAAAGTGTTATTGTGGATTGTCGTGTGATTTTAGTTATTTCAGTTGTCTTCTTACATAGTTTATCTACTCAAACGTAAGTTTACTTATCATCAAATCAAAAGCTGTATATAGTCCTTTTTCTTTTCTATGTCTAAGTCGTATTTGTCCTTTAATATCTCTGGAATCCCATATAGATTCAGTTCTCCAGAGACTCTGATTTACCTAACTTGCCTGTTATTAAATCGTTTATCATTAGAGTACATCGACAAACGAATACCGAAGCAAGAGCGAGGAGAGAGGAAATTCTAAAATCATAAATCCAAAATCACGGCAATTCACAGACAACAAGAATTAAAGACAGTATGACAAAGACAAAACAGATAAACAAAAATGAACAAGAACGCCACAAAACTAAAGCACTAGCAGTGTGAATCACTATAAAACTGAGGTATCATCAGATGCTCCGGAAGGGTAAGGTAGAGTTGAAGATACACGTCTGCACCACAGAAAGCAATCTATCCTGTAACTTATCTAAGCTTCTCTTTAAATGCCTACTTAGCTGGATGGTCAGTAATGATTTAACTAAAAAAGTATATTTTGCAAATTTTGGAAAAGTGTTATGTTTTATGCTATCATTTCGCATACATGAGAAATTACAAAATAACAATGTTACTAAAAATTATTTCCTGCATATGAATATTTCGAAAATTTTTGCCTCTTCAGTGAAAATGTTCAAATACATCACCTTCTTTGAAGCATCAAATCTCCACAGAATTCTTGTGTCAACCAAACTGTATAAAGAAACTTATTTTCAGATTCTAGCCAACTAAAAATCTAAAAAGGAATTATAAGGAATTCTGACATGAAAACTCTAAAATGGGAGTCCTAAAGGGGGTCCCGTGAACGATGTACGAAAAATAAGAAATGACCCTGTATGATGTAAGAAAAAAGCCCTAAAAGTCAAAATTGTGGTGTCATTGTACAACGCATGTTCTGCATGAACGTACGCCAAATAATACAGGTCTTGTACGATGTACGAAAAAAACTTGTCGTGTACGTTGTACGAAAATTACCCTTGTGCGGTTATGCGGATGTAAACTTGGATTCTATTGGCTGATTAACCACCTGCTAAATAACCATGTCCGCCATAAACAACAAGAAAATCAATAATCGTGATAATGTAGTGTTTCACATTAACAAACATGCAGTAAGCATAGAAAAATAAACACATCGACATTGAACATAGTTTACTTCTACGTAATGTAACAGTAATTTCAGCCTGAAAATTAAAATACGAAAAACATCTATATTTGGAATAACATGTAAATTATATGAAATGTTTTATCTGCGTTCATTTCCAAAGGTTTCCGCTCAGTGTATTTTGAAAACGTCATTTTGCTGGTACAATCTTTATACAACTTGAAAAATCAATAAATCACTCGGTTGTGTATTGTTCATGTTACGCTGTCAGTTGGTATAGTGTTTATTTTTAGAATCGTGTAGTTAAATGTAGGTCATTTTTGTAATTATCGTTTTCGTAGTTTAATGCAAACTGTGGTTAGCATAACCGCACAAAAATGTTATCATACATTAAACCAACTAACATGATTATTTAGATAGTGTCGAAAATGGTTGAACGGTGCGGCTGACTGGGCTGACGCCTTACCGTTCAACGATTTTCGACACTATCTTAATAATCATGTTAGTGGGTTCAATGCATGATAACTTATATTTAATACCCTTTAAAATAGGATTAAAACAAGATTAGTTTGTAAAACACTACCTATGCCCCAAAATTCAACAGTAAAATATTAAATATCCAATTTAACCCCTTTAAGACCTCTGTGACCTTTGACCTATTTTTGTTTTGCCTATTTATGTTCATCTTGACTAGACCTATACACTTGCCAAGAATTAAAAGTCTAATTCAAAAGTTGTTTATTACCACGAATACACCTATTACAACCTCTTTATTATGAAACAGATGAAGCCAGTTTGGGCCTCTTGTTTATTGAAATTGTTTTAATTGTTAAATGTATCTGCTTAAACATGCTATAAGAAACCTACAGAAAAACACTGCATCAAGATCTGATAAAAAATGTAAAAATTCATTTTTTCCTACTTGTCCCCCTTTGGGCCCTTGTTTCTCAAAAACGTTAAATGCTACCTAAAATCTGTCGGCATACTTCAGTTGCGCAATTCTATTACCAATAACATAAAACAAACCCATCTCAATAGGATAAATAATAAGGATTCTATAGTCAAATATGTAAAAACAGCCAATTTCACCCCTTTTTAACCTCTGTGACCTTGACTTTTGACCTGACCTAATTTTTTTGCATATTTATGTTCCTCTTGACTAGACCTATACACTTGCCAAGTATGAAAAGTCTATCTTACATAGTTCAAAAGTTATAGCCAAGGTTAAAGTTTCCAACGTACAGACACACAGACAGGAAAAAACAATATGCCCCTGATGCTTGATCTGGGGGCATAATAACACCATACAAGAACATAAGAACCCAAAATATTTAATACATAGAAAACAAATGCACCTTACTCCATATCCCTTCATTACTTACTGTATAGGATTTAATACTGGAATCAACAATAGCTATATATCTTCACCGAGCTGAGAAATCTGATTAACTGAAGAAGAAAAGGTAAAACTTTTTTCGCGGGGTTATAATATTTGTGCATTTTCAAAATTTAATAGGA